>JASAMY010003364.1:0-60573 GCA_030248085.1 Paralinhomoeus sp. GSCO2_6 | reverse complement strand
AGTATGATTTCTATATATTTAAACACATACATCTCAAAAAAGTCGCGAAAATGCCCATTTTAATTCTAAACATCAAACGCAAACCCCACAGAGGTTTGTCGAGGAGCTGCGCGGTGGTCGCTACTCTGGAAAATGTTGCGTCTCTTCTTGGGGAGTACGGTTCCGTCTCCGAGTTGTCACCCATGTTCGTGGCTAGTGAAAATACACGTGGCCACGTCACCACAGCTGTGGCCAGATTTTTAAACAAAACCCTTGGAGAATGACTAAAGCCTGAAATGAATACACACTATCCATGCACACTACAGTGCCAAGCCAAGCAAATAAACATGTAAATTGCAACAAAAATAGAAAAGCAGAGAAAGCCGAGAAAATCTATGTCTACACGCACAAAAAACGCGGAAAGCGACATGACCACCACTACAGGGCAAAGAAGAATCCAAGAGAACCGAACCGAAACAGACGATGGGGGGGGGGGGAGTGCAAGCCAACCAAACCACCAATGATACCAGCGACTAATGGCAGTCGGGGGGGGGGGGCAGAGTGCAAATTAGCCTCAACCCGCCCAAAGGTGCAAGATATCAGCGACCAATGGACGGGTGGGCCAGGTGCAAAGAGTCGGGAGGGGGGGGGGGGCAAGCGGAATCAGCCTAGAACCCGCCGAAAGGTCAAGAGTATCAGCGACCAATGGACGGGATGGCCATGCAAAGAGCCGGGAGGGGGGGCAGAGTGCTAAATTAGCCTCAACCCGCCCAAAGGTGAAGAATATCTAGCGACCAATGGACGGGTGGGCCATGCAAACAGTCGGGAGGGGGGGGGCAGAGTGCAAATTTGCCTCAACCCGCCCAAAGGTCAAGAATATCAGCGACCAATGGACGGGTGGCCATGCAGAAGAGGCCGGGAGGGGGGCAGAGTGCAAATTAGCCTCGACCCCGCCCAAAGGTCAAGAATATCAGCGACCAATGGACGGGTGGGCCATGCAAACAGTCGGGAGGGGGGGGGCAGAGCTCAAATTTGCCTCAACCCGCCCAAAGGTCAAGAATGTCAGCGACCAATGGACGGGTGGGCCATGCAAAGAGTCGGGAGGGGGGGGGGCACAGTGCAAAAAGCCTCAACCCGCCCAAAGGTCAAGAATATCAGCGACCAATGGACGGGTGGCCATGCAGAGTCGGGAGGGGGGGGGGCAGAGTGCAAATTAGGGGGAATGGGGGTGGGGGTGGGTGGAGGGGAGGGGGGGGAGGATTAGTGGGGTGGGGAGGTTAGGATGGGGGTGGGCATGAGAGTGGGAGGGGGCGAGTGAGGATGGCCTGAGCCCGCCAAGGTAGATATAGCGATGGAGGAGCATCGGTGGGGAGGGGGGGGGGCAGATAATTAGCCTCAAAATTGCCCAAAGGTGCAAGAATATCAGCGACCAATGGAGAGGTGGGTATGACTTAAAGAGGTCGGGGGGGGGCAGGGGCGAAGAGTGCAAAATTAGCCTCAACCCGCCCAAAGGTCAAGAATATCAGCGACCAATGGACGGGTGGGCCATGCAAAGAGTCGGGAGGGGGGGGGGGCAGAGTGCAAATTAGCCTCAACCCGCCCAAAGGTCAAGAATATCAGCGACCAAAGGACGGGTGGGCATGCAAAGAGTCGGGAGGGGGGGGCCCGCGGGGGGGGGGGGGGGGGGGGGGGGCAGAGTGCAAATTAGCCTCAACCCGCCCAAAGGTCAAGAATATCAGCGACCAATGGACGGGTGGCCATGCAGAGTCGGGAGGGGGGGGGGGGGGGGGGGGGGGGGGGGGGGGGGGGCAGAGTGCAAATTAGCCTCAACCCGCCCAAAGGTCAAGAATATGAGCGACCAATGGACGGGTGGCCATGCAAAGAGTCGAGGGGGGGCAAAGTGCAAATTAGCTTCCACCCGCCCAAAGGTCAAGAATACCAGCGACCAATGGCCGGGCAGCTGTGCAAAAAGTCAAGACAGGGAGGGGGAGTGTGGCGACACGCGCAAAGAACAGCATGGGGGAATGGGAGCAGGGAGTAGTGCAAGCGAGGTGCATACTACCACCCAAGGGTCGAGAATCCCAGCGACCAGTGAGTAGGAACAAAGAACAGCAAGAGGGAATCGGGTATCAGTGCGCGGAGAACAGAATTACAAAGCAATGTCACTGCAATACGCGAGAATGGCGCCAGAAATCAAAGCAAAACTTCTGGAAAGACGACGTTTCTTGTGTAGGTGCCGCGAAGCCCAGGCAAGGCTCCATTCTTGACGAACACCTGTAGACAATTGATGAGCGGCTGACCGAGCGGTGGCTTTTTTGTTGCACAACCACGAACCTTGGCAGCAGAAGGCTTGCCAACGCGTGAGAGGGCGACGTAGAGTTGTCCGTGCCCGAAGACGTGCTCAGGCAAGACGACGCCAACGCGGTCGAGCGTCTGCGACTGCGCCTTGTTGATCGTCAGGCAGAAGGCCAGTCGAACCGGGAACTGGTGGCGCTGAATGGCACAGCACAGTCTCATTGCAGTCAGCCTCTTGCGATGGACACTACCTGGAAGTCAAATGGCAGCTCTGTTCTGCCCTGACAGTTGATCGTAATTCGGGGTATAAATGCTCGCCCCCCGCTATGGCTGCCACTGAAACAGAATACACTGTATGTGTGCACACAAACACACAAAACATGCGACGTGCTCTTTTATGGCACTGGTGTGACCTGAGAATGTCGACGTCGAGCACATTCGGTTGGCATGCACGAAGCCGAAGTCGCGTGCCATTGCACAATCCTTCCTTCGGGTTCAGATTTCGCAGCAGCAGAATGGGAGCGCCGACCTTCAGATGTAGCTCGTGGCAAGGGAAACCAGAGGGGTTCATTCCATTGAGAAGCTCCGTGGGGTAGATCGTTTCAGCTACAAGGATTGATCCTACATATGCAGATAGTTTCTGTGTCTGCAATTCTGCATGCGTGTGTGCATGCGTGTGTGTGGTGTGCACATAACGTCACGTTATTAACGTGTTCGTGCGTGCATGCGTGCATGTGGGTGCATGGCGTCTGTAAGCGTGTGGCATGTGCATGTCTGTACTGCGTGCGTGCGTGTGCATGCGTGCGTGCGTGCATCGATGCATAGAAGAGGTTAGCATACCCTGGTCAGAGCCAGCAGTGTCAATAGACTGGCAGACGGTCAACTCCCCAGGAAACCGCTCCAGGATCTGCTGGTTGAGGTCGTCAACGGTGCAGTTGAGAGGGCTGAGAATGGCGATCTTCGCAAAGTCCGTTGAGTGGAAGAGTGTGGGGAAGACGAATTGGATGACTTCATCGACCGAGCGAGCGACCATGTCGTTGGGCAGCTGCACATAGTCCGAGCAGTCCTTGTACGTGAACGTTGGCAGCTTCTGGTCGCCCAAGTCGAGCAGGAATTTCGAGTAGGCGGCGATCGAGTGAGCGTCGCCTGACAGTGCACGCGCCACGCGCATGTTCTCGCTCAGACGGACGACGCGCACCTGAATAATCCTACCACTGCCACGCATTGTACCCAGCACACACACACACACACACACACACACACACACACACACACACACACACACACACACACACACACACACAACAGTGCACAAACAATGCACTCTCCAGGATTTAACAAAAGTAAGTGATTGCATTTCTTTTGTATTTCTTTTTTTTTGATTGCATTGGGGTCGATGATTGATGCCAAACAGCATTACTGTAAGATACATTGAGCCCATTTGAATTGCAAGACTGAGTAGACTGTGCAAGACAAATAGGCACTTTTTGGCTGATTTCTGTTCAAAAAGACACTGTAAGTGTACCCCCGGCAAGTGGGGGAGGGAAACCCCCCCCCCAAACCCCACCCCAGTTACAGGTATGGGCTGAACCCCATCAAGACCCCCCCCCCCTGAGCCCACCTATGATTCTAACATCTAAACATATGCTTGGTTGCCTGTCAGTGTTTTGTTATTGTTGACGCGTTTAGCCATGGAGATCTCTGTTGGGCGTTTCCGCCGAGGAGTTGGACGAGGCTCAGTTCGATGCGCAGATGCGCTACTCGGCTGGCGCAATGGATTGCGTCTGCTCTGAGTGTGGCGCGCTCTTCTTCCTGGAGGAGCGATTGACCAGCAGCTCCAAGGCTCGGCCTCGCTTCACCATGTGCTGCAAGTCCACGCGCCAACAGGGCGCCATCCAACTACCCGCGTTTCCGACACCCCCAGAGCCGCTGAAGACCTACCTCTCAGCCAACGACGCCAGGGCTCGTCAGTTTAGGTGGCGTGGAATTATGGTGCACTCAAAACCTTATTTTATGCATTGCTTTATAGGCAAGCAATTCGACAGTACAACAGCATACTGGCTTTTACCAGTATTGGCGCTAAAGTCGAGCAGCGGGCTGGCGGGATTTACAACTATAAAATTTCTGGAGAAATTATGCACAGGTTGTATTGTGGTGCACATTCGTCGAGTGTTTTTTTTTACATCCACAACTTTGCTGTTTAGAATTGGCTCTCTGCTGCCGAGCGGTGACGAGCGGCCCAAGTTCGGTCAGATGTACATCTATGACGAGGAGGCGGAGCTGCAGCACCGCATGAACTGCATGCCTGAGCTGGACAAGGCCATTGTGGGCGCGCTGCAGCGGATGCTCCACCGGCACAACCCCTACGTGCGCGTCTACAAGAACGCCGGCCAGCTCATCAAGGACCAGCCGCACACTGAAGTCAAGGTGCGCCTCAATGATTTTTTTGGGTTGCAGATAGAGATGGTTTTGACCATTGGTTCTGTATTTAGATTGTCATTCGGACCGATTTAAATTTGGACCAGCGCCGCTACAACGCGCCCTCAGCAGCCGAGGTAGCCGGCCTTCTACCCGAGACAGCTTCGACAGGACGCGACATTGTCATCTCGACTCAAGCTGGACGTGAGCTATTTAACAAATTCTAATGAGTGTGTCATTCATACCTACCCATGAAGGGGGGGGGGGCACAGGCACCCCATGAAGGAGAGGAATAGCACTCCCCAGCAGAGCCTATCCCAAAAGGCTCGAATGATCCCTCCTCTGGCTTCTATTTTCCAGAGCATCATTCCAAGATTTCTTGTAAGTTGCTAAAGAATATCCCTCCAAATCAATGACTCCAAATCACGTTGTGAGCCGTTGTATTCTGAGCATAACAAGTAAAATTCAATGTGCTATTTAGACGTAACGTACCCCTACCCTTTGCAACTCCATTCGAAAAAATCCTGATTAGCCCCCCCCCATGGCGATATACCCCTCCCCTATCCCAATTTCAGTCGGAATTATCCCCTCCCCATTCATCGCATCATTGAAACTGTTTTAGCGTTGCGTCGAATCAAGCAGATCGACTCGTGCTATGACCCTCTGCACTTCGTGCTCATGTTCCCCTATGGAACTCATGGCCACTCCATCGCCATGCGGAACGAGACGCAGGTACGACACTGTGGAATGCTGCCCAGTATGCTTCACTACACACCAGCAACCGCACTCACGCACGTATACACACCCGGGCACGCACGCACGCCAAGCACGCACGTATGCACGAAAGTTGAGAGTAGTGCAGACAAGCAGGCATGCGCACGAGAAGAGATTGTGCTCAGGTGACGCTGGCCAAGTATGCTGCTTTTCGGCTGGCGGTGAGGCGTGTGGACGGCGAGTCGGTGCTGGTGCCGCACAGCTTTGGCCGCCTCTTCCACCAGTGGGTCGTCGACATCTACTGCCGCATCGAGAGCAACCGACTCGAATTCATACGCAACAATCAGAAGCAGCTCAGGGCCGACCTCTACAGGAGTTTGTTTTTCAACGTTCTTTGGTGGGGGAGGGGCTGAGGTGCGGCATACCTATAACTGGGGTGCCTCCCACTATTTTAACCCATTTTTATTCATTTGCTGACAATTTTATGCATAGGTGCCCACGGAAATTGGGCCAAGGGAGGGGTAAATCGCCAAATTTGTCAGAGGCAGGGGGTGGGTAAATCGGGATTTTCGGGATGGAGTTCAAACGTCGAAATTGCACAAAAAAATGGTATTTCTTCGCCTCAGTAGCGCCCAAAACGGTTAAAAATGTGATCTAAACGCCACTTCTATGTACCTTTAAGCTGGCAAGTACAAAAAGACAGCGCCGCAGGCACACATTTTGCCATTTTTGCAGGACAAATTGGCTTGAAGTTTCCGAAAATTAAAGCCAGGGAGGGGTTGTCCCGAAACTCTTTCTGGATAGGGTCTTTCAGGGGAGGGGTATACCACCCAATACCCCACCCATGGGCACCTATGATTTTATGCACGCTATTTTGGTGAAAACAAAACATTCATTTCTGGACATCTATTCACCACTTGGCTCATGTGACCCCTCCCCCCTGCCACGTCGGCCTGACTCAGTTGCCGATATTGGTGGTGGGAGGGGGCATAGTGTGATCCCAAACCCCAGTCCCCCACTTTCTGGTTGCGCATTCTGGTTCTTGGTGCGTGCTTTTGCATGGCTCAATAATAACTGGGTGTATGGTGCTTGGTTGTAGACATTGACGACGCAGTCAACGACGGCATGACGTCGGGCAGTCAGGTGGGCGTGCCTATCGTGCTACCGTCGAGCTTCATTGGCGGCATGCGCCACATGAATAACCTGTATCAAGATGCCATGGCCATAGTCCGGCACTTCGGCAAGCCTGACGTTCGCTCGCTTTTGTTTTTCTTTTAGGTTATCTATGTATGAACGTTCATCTTCTTAATTCAGTACTTTATAACGATGACGACCAACCCCAAATGGCCAGAAGTGACAGAGAATCTGCTTTCGGGCCAGACAGCCAATGATCGGCCGGACCTCACAACACGCGCCTTTCATCTGCGCTCCGTTAGTCTGTTTTGTATTTGTTAATTTGTGTTTCAAAACCTGTCGGATATTTATTTGTTGTATTTATTTAAACGAATATTTGGTGTTGAGCCTGCATCCATGTGATTTGGAATTAGTCTGTCAACAATTTGATTTAACTGGGTAATTAAATTGTTCTGTTTCATTGTTTAGAAGTCACTCAGGGATGACATCATCAAGGGAAATATTTTGGCGTTGCATCCACAACTGGACTCTGCTAAGAATTCGGTGGCGGCTCACGTGGCTGTGGATGAGACTCAGAAAAGAGGTATTCTGCCTCGACTCCTCCCTCCCCCCACCCTCCTCAACGCGTGTGTATGAGTGCACGCTTGCTCAGGTCTTCTGCACAACCACCAGCTGTTTTGGATGCACCCAGAGCAGAAACCACGAACAGTCGATGACTACGACCGAGTCGTCTCTGCTGAACTGCCCCCAGCCGATCTGGTGAGATGGCGCTCTACATTCGTGTACTACTAACATTGTAGTTTTGTGTTGTACTGTTGAGTTGCAACCAATAAAATTTTTGCTTTTTGATTTTGGATTTGGATACTCTGACTGTGTGCGCGTACGTGCGGATGTGTGTGTGTGTGTGTGTGTGTGTGTGTGTGTGTGTGTATGTGTGTTGAAGAAGTAGCGTCTAGATAGCGTACTGTTTGATGTTTTGATTAAAAACAGACAAAAATTGTGCAAACGAACAATTTAATGAATGCAAAGATATTGAAACAATGTTAGAAATTCGGGGGGGGGTGGACTTGCGAATTATGATGCCCCCTCCCCACTACAAGTATGCCTGTGTACATCTGAGTGGTGGGGCTGAGGAGATGTCGTATTTGTTGAGGAGGGTCTGTCTTCTCTTCAGCTGCCCGAGACGCGTGCAAAGGTGATCCAGCACATGACGCACGGGCCGTGTGGCTTGCAGAACAAGTCAGCACCCTGCATGAAGGACGGCCGTTGCACCAAGCACTACCCGCGGCCCCTCTCGGAGGAGACGGTCATGAACGAAGATGGCTATCCCGTCTATCGGCGCAGAGACACTGACGACAGCGCCATAAAGACGCACGCTGGACGCGACTTTGTCGTCACCAACGCCGACGTCGTCCCCAACAACTGGCCGATGGTCCTTCGATATGATTGTCATATCAATGTCGAGGTTATTTAGAATGAATACGGTAGCTATTTAAGTTATCATATGTACTCCTACTTAACATTAAGATATGCAGCACCGTCAAGGCCATCAAATACCTGTTCAAGTTGGTTCCACTCGCTCGCTTTGCTGCCTCTCTCTCAGCAGAGTGGTGCAGTTTGGATTCGTAGGTACATCACAAAAGGGCCGGACAGAGCTGCGATCCAGCTGGTGCATGCCGACGCTGGTCAGCCGTCAACGAGTGCAGCGCCCACCGACACGGCGGTGCCGTCGAGAAAGCGGGACGAGATTCAGGTCTGCTTTTCGACCAAGCTCAGTGCAGTGCAACCGTACAGATGCTGCGTGTTTAGCAGTACTTGGACTGTCGATATATCGGAGCTGGCGAGGCGTGCTCGCGCATTTTCGGCTTCGACACGCACACGTCGTCCCCCGTCGTCATGCGGCTCGCTCTGCATCTCGAAAATGATGAGCGCGTCACTATCTCGGTGCGCTTTCTTTATCACTACATTTTTCTTTATTTTGGAAATCAATCCTCATTTCTATGCATTTATAGCAAATGTCTTTTCCTTGAATGATATTTAAATGGGTGTTTCATATTGCTATGTCCTGCTAAACTTCTTTGTTTGTTTTTTGTTACAACCACGTTGAGACAATTGGCAATGTCTTTGTGTTTAAAAAGTTGATTATATTATTAACACTTCAGGAGGAGACTGAGTTGCGGTCTGTGGCGAGGCCAAAAACGACTCTGACAGCTTGGTTTGAAGCCAACCGAGAGGACCCTGAAGCGCGACAGTACTACTACCACCACTTTCCAGGGCCCTTCCGCTTCATCAAGGTCTGGTGTGTGTCTCAGCACGCGTCTCTTTTGCTTGCGTGTGTGTTGCGTTTGTGTGTGCGTGTGTGCTGCATCCTTGTGTGCATGCTGCGCCCGTGCGTGCGTGCATGCTGCACCTGTGCATGCGTGCGTGCTGCGCTCATTTGTGCGTGTGTGCTAAGCCCGTGCGTGCATGCATGCTGCACCTGTGCGTGCGTGCGTGCGCCCGTGGGTGCTGCGCCCATTTGTGCGTGGGTGCTGCGTCCGTGCGTGCGTGCGTGCTGCGCTTGTACGTGTGTGCGCCTGTGCGGCCATGCGTGCTGCGCTCATTTGTGCATGTGTGCTGCACCCGTGCATGCGTGCTTGCATTCGTGTGTGCGCGCGCGCATTCATGTTGCTGTTCTCCGTATTTTGATTTGAGTCTGCGAGCATTCTGTGGTGTAGCACACCTAGCGATGAAATGTCTGGTGTAGGAGCAAGGTCGGTGGAAGAAGCGCGCTCGAGGGGACACTGGAACAATCGGCCGCATGTACGTGGTCAACCCCCTGCAGAGCGAGCTCTTCTTTCTTCGCCTGCTGTTGCTTCGCGTCAAGGGAGCGACTTGCTATGGCGACTTGCGGACGGGTGCGTTTTGCATGGGCATTGGGCGCGTGAGAAAGGTGCTCATACGAAACGTGGGCTGTGCTGTTAGTGGCTGGTGAGCTGTACGCGACCTTCTACGAGGCAGCCGTGGCGCTGGGCGTGGCGCGCGATGACAACGAGTGGCGCTACTGCCTCGAGCAGGCGGCTGGATTCAAGAGCGCCCGCCAGATGCGACAGCTGTTGGCCACCATGCTCATCTGGTGTCAGCTCAGGTCGCCCGCCGCTCTTTTTGACGAGTTTGCAGAGGTGAGGACGCGCTGTATCTCTGCGGTCAGAGCCAGTGGCCAATATACATATCTGTGACAATTTAGCACCTCTGCGACGACTTCATGTACCGACGCAGAGTGTTTGGGCAGGCGACAGAGCTGTTGGAGGAAGACAAGCGCCTCGCGCTGCTCGACATCCAGGCGACGCTCCAGTCCCAAGGCCGAACACTGGAGCAGTTCCAGCTTGAGCTGCCTGAACTTGAAGACGAGTTCGTTGAGCTGCACGCATTCAAGTTTTTGTACTCGTCCTCCTCTATCACGTTTCAGGGAGGAGGAAGAGTTTGTCATGGATGCGGCTCCTCGCGTTGATGCCGAGGACCTGGAGCGCCGACTGGAGCAGCTCAACGGCGAGCAGCGTCAGCTCTACGAGCTCTTCTACGGCGAGGTCAGGCGGCGTCAGAAATCCGTCTTCTTCCTGGACAGCCCTGGAGGAACTGGTGCGAGCTGTGTGAGCGACGCGACAGTTGCTCGTGTGCCCCAGTCACGCTCGCGCTCTCGCAGGCAAAACGTTCCTGCTGAACGTGCTGCTCGACAGCTGCCGTCAGAACCGCTTTCAAGTCGCGTCAGTGGCCCTGAGTGGCGTGGCTGCGCTGTCGCTGCATGGTGGCCGCACGGCTCACTCGACGTTCGCTATTCCAGTCGACGGACTGGACGAGGCGTCATCCTGCAAGATCGAGGTGCGCAGCGCGCTCGGCCAGTGGACGCGCTGCCTCGACGCCGTCGTCTGGGACGAGCTCTCTATGACCAGCCGCTTCCAGCTCAACGCTGTCGACCGCACCCTGAGGGTTGGCACTGCTCACTGATTCTGTTGTTGATTAAAATTGAGTCTGCATGACTTATGCAATTTAGCGAATCCGCAATGACTTGAATCATCCATTTGGAGGGTGCGTCGTCATTTTCGCTGGTGACTTCCGACAGGTTTGCAGATCTGTGCTGTGTAATGGGTCGTCCGATCAAATAAATTGATACTGATACAGGTGTTACCTGTTATCAAGAGAGCCGGACGTGAGCAGCTCACGAGCATGACAGTCAAGCGGTCTACCATGTGGGACGAGGTCGGTGTTGTGCTGGCCTCCAGCCAGCATCTACTCAGTCTTGCAATTCAAATGGGCTCAATGTATCTTACAGTAATGCTGTTTGGCATCAATCATCGACCCCAATGCAATCAAAAAAAAAGAAATACAAAAGAAATGCAATCACTTACTTTTGTTAAATCCTGGAGAGTGCATTGTTTGTGCACTGTTGTGTGTGTGTGTGTGTGTGTGTGTGTGTGTGTGTGTGTGTGTGTGTGTGTGTGTGTGTGTGTGTGTGTGTGTGTGTGTGCTGCGTACAATGCGTGGCAGTGGTAGGATTATTCAGGTGCGCGTCGTCCGTCTGAGCGAGAACATGCGCGTGGCGCGTGCACTGTCAGGCGACGCTCACTCGATCGCCGCCTACTCGAAATTCCTGCTCGACTTGGGCGACCAGAAGCTGCCAACGTTCACGTACAAGGACTGCTCGGACTATGTGCAGCTGCCCAACGACATGGTCGCTCGCTCGGTCGATGAAGTCATCCAATTCGTCTTCCCCACACTCTTCCACTCAACGGACTTTGCGAAGATCGCCATTCTCAGCCCTCTCAACTGCACCGTTGACGACCTCAACCAGCAGATCCTGGAGCGGTTTCCTGGGGAGTTGACCGTCTGCCAGTCTATTGACACTGCTGGCTCTGACCAGGGTATGCTAACCTCTTCTATGCATCGATGCACGCACGCACGCATGCACACGCACGCACGCAGTACAGACATGCACATGCCACACGCTTACAGACGCCATGCACCCACATGCACGCATGCACGCACGAACACGTTAATAACGTGACGTTATGTGCACACCACACACACGCATGCACACACGCATGCAGAATTGCAGACACAGAAACTATCTGCATATGTAGGATCAATCCTTGTAGCTGAAACGATCTACCCCACGGAGCTTCTCAATGGAATGAACCCCTCTGGTTTCCCTTGCCACGAGCTACATCTGAAGGTCGGCGCTCCCATTCTGCTGCTGCGAAATCTGAACCCGAAGGAAGGATTGTGCAATGGCACGCGACTTCGGCTTCGTGCATGCCAACCGAATGTGCTCGACGTCGACATTCTCAGGTCACACCAGTGCCATAAAAGAGCACGTCGCATGTTTTGTGTGTTTGTGTGCACACATACAGTGTATTCTGTTTCAGTGGCAGCCATAGCGGGGGGCGAGCATTTATACCCCGAATTACGATCAACTGTCAGGGCAGAACAGAGCTGCCATTTGACTTCCAGGTAGTGTCCATCGCAAGAGGCTGACTGCAATGAGACTGTGCTGTGCCATTCAGCGCCACCAGTTCCCGGTTCGACTGGCCTTCTGCCTGACGATCAACAAGGCGCAGTCGCAGACGCTCGACCGCGTTGGCGTCGTCTTGCCTGAGCACGTCTTCGGGCACGGACAACTCTACGTCGCCCTCTCACGCGTTGGCAAGCCTTCTGCTGCCAAGGTTCGTGGTTGTGCAACAAAAAAGCCACCGCTCGGTCAGCCGCTCATCAATTGTCTACAGGTGTTCGTCAAGAATGGAGCCTTGCCTGGGCTTCGCGGCACCTACACAAGAAACGTCGTCTTTCCAGAAGTTTTGCTTTGATTTCTGGCGCCATTCTCGCGTATTGCAGTGACATTGCTTTGTAATTCTGTTCTCCGCGCACTGATACCCGATTCCCTCTTGCTGTTCTTTGTTCCTACTCACTGGTCGCTGGGATTCTCGACCCTTGGGTGGTAGTATGCACCTCGCTTGCACTACTCCCTGCTCCCATTCCCCCATGCTGTTCTTTGCGCGTGTCGCCACACTCCCCCTCCCTGTCTTGACTTTTTGCACAGCTGCCCGTCCATTGGTCGCTGGTATTCTTGACCTTTGGGCGGGTTGAAGCTCATTTGCACTTTGCCCCCCCCTCGACTCTTTGCATGGCCACCCGTCCATTGGTCGCTCATATTCTTGACCTTTGGGCGGGTTGAGGCTAATTTGCACTCTGCCCCCCCCCTCCCGACTCTGCATGGCCACCCGTCCATTGGTCGCTGATATTCTTGACCTTTGGGCGGGTTGAGGCTAATTTGCACTTTGCCCCCCCCCTCGACTCTTTGCATGCCCACCCGTCCATTGGTCGCTGATATTCTTGACCTTTGGGCGGGTTGAGGCTTATTTGCACTGTGCCCCCCCCTCCCGACTCTTTGCATGGCCCACCCGTCCATTGGTCGCTGATATTCTTGACCTTTGGGCGGGTTGAGGCTAATTTGCACTCTGCCCCCCCCCCTCCCGACTCTTTTCATGGCCCACCCGTCCATTGGTCGCTGACATTCTTGACCTTTGGGCGGGTTGAGGCTAATTTGCACTCTGCCCCCCCCTCCCGACTCTGCATGGCCACCCGTCCATTGGTCGCTGATATTCTTGACCTTTGGGCGGGTTGAGGCTAATTTGCACTCTGCCCCCCCTCCCGGCTCTTTGCATGGCCACCCGTCCATTGGTCGCTGATATTCTTGACCTTTGGGCGGGTTGAGGCAAATTTGCACTCTGCCCCCCCCCGCCCCCGACTGCCATTAGTCGCTGGTATCATTGGTGGTTTGGTTGACTTGCACTCCCCCCCCCCCACGTCGGTTTCGGTTCGGTTCTCTGGATTTTACTATTTTTGCCCTGTAGTGGTGGTCATGTCGCTTTCCGCGTTTTTTGTGCGTGTAGACATAGATTCTGGCTTTCTCTGCTTTTCTATTTTGTTGCAATTTACATGTTTATTTGCTTGGCTTGGCACTGTAGTGTGCATGGATAGTGTGTATTCATTTCAGGCTTTAGTCATTCTCCAAGGGTTTTGTTTAAAAATTGGCCACAGCTGTGGTGACGTGGCCACGTGTATTTTCTGATCTAGCCACGAACATGGGTGACAACTCGGAGACGGAACCGACTCCCAAGAAGAGACGCAGCATTTGCAAGAGAGTGATGATCGCGCAGCTCCTCGACAACCCTCTGTGGGGTTTGCGTTTGATGTTTAGAATTAAAATGGGCATTTTCGCGACTTTTAGATGTTGTGTTTAGTATATAAAAGATAATTCTATTAAGGAAAAATTTGCAGGTGGCTGCAAAAAAAGGTGAATATGTGACGCCCTTGTGGTGAAGTCCAGTTTGAAAAGGAGCGGTATTAAGGCATGCCCCAATGATTTCTGGCCACTTCCACATTGTAGCTGATACACTTCAGTTTGAACAAACCATGTATAAAATCTAAACCTCATGCAGCAACACGTCACATGTTCGGCGTTTGTTGTGTGAGCCATGTCACTCAGTCAAACAAACCAAAGCACAAACGTACATCAACTCATACCTCTTCTCTAACAAGACGTTATTATTGCCCATTACCATGAACCTGACACTGCCAAAGTATGTCGTGCATAATCAATTGGTGCCCCATGCACAGTTGCTGATGTGTAGGTGAGACATACAATACGTACTACAATCCTGCTTCATTCCCTTCGGTCATTCCACCCAATGACAAACTGTTCATCCAATATTTGTGTTGTGCCCCCCGCCATTTGTGTAGTGCCCTAATGCATGTGTGTGCTGCGTGCGTGCGTGCGTGCGTGCACGCGCGCACTTGCGCACGGGTGAACACAACAAACGCCGAATATGTGACGTGTTGCTGCATGAGGTTTAGATTTTATACATGGTTTGTTCAAACTGAAGTGTATCAGCTACAATGTGGAAGTGGCCAGAAATCATTGGGGCATGCCTTAATACCGCTCCTTTTCAAACTGGACTTCACCACAAGGGCGTCACATATTCACCTTTTTTTGCAGCCACCTGCAAATTTTTCCTTAATACAGTGTTTTTTCGAAAGATGAGAAGGTTTCTGTAATTCAATGCACGCAAGCATGCACGCACGCACGAACGCACGCTCGCATGCTCGCACGCACGCACGCACGCACGCTCGCACGCACGCACGCACGCACGCACGCACGCACATACGCACACACACACACACATTCACTGACGTATGTTCACACACAATGTACCCTTGACTGAATCGAACAAGGCAAAATTGAAGTAAAGCAAAGTACCAACAGCCTAGCAGACATACATGCGTGCATGCACATGCAGTTGTGCTATATTGCTGCTTCAGAGCATAGTGATGTAAAGTATGGAAATGATCACCATGACCAGGCGGTCAACTTTTGTGTTTTTGCCAAAGAGATCGGACCTACCCACATCAAGTTTCTTGCGAAGTAGCCCATTTATTGGTGTGCGTGCGTGCGTGCACATCTGTAGTGCCATATTGGTTCGTCGGAGGATAGCGGTGTAAAGAATCAAAATGATCTGCACGTGCAGGCGGTCAACTTTTGTGTTTTGGCCAAGGTGATCCAACCTACCCATATCGATATTTATCGATTATCCCGGAAGTGAAAATATTTTGGTGCGTTGGATCGTGTTGACTTCAAGGAATGAAATGTTGTACATCGAAGGGCGATCAACTTTATTATTGATGTTTAGGCCATCCGACCTAACCACACCGAAATATCGCCAATTTCCTTTATCGATATAATGGGGGGGAGGTATTTTGGTGCGTCCAATTTGGTCCAATTGTTGAAAGTAACACAAGTCATGTCATGGCGACCAACTTTCTCCTTTACAGCGAAGCGCTGCGATGTACCGTTAAAGCGCCTATAGGGCACAAAATTTGTGGCCCATTTCTAAGAAAATCAATCGATAATCGGATAAAATCGGCAATATCTCGAGATCGGTACGAAGTACACACAAATCCTTTGGCGTGCAACATTGCGACCACTAGCCGGCTACACATACCAAGTTTCATCGCGATAGGCCCTGGCGTTCACGAGCGGCGCTCCAAAAACCTGGCAGAGAACATGAAAAAAAAAAAAGCCGCAAAATTGGAACATTTTTGGAACTATTGACCCATTAAAGTAAAGCAAGGAAACGCGTTATGGCGCATTCGATGCCCCAGAAGAAGGCGGTTCATTTGCGCCATAACGCGTCGAAATCCGTTCAGGCAATCAAAAGTTATAGGCGATCGAAAATTCAAAAACCCGCATTGAGAAGTGGTCACATATTAGGGTTGTACGCTGACGCGTACACCCTGATATTCTATACACCAAAAAACATGGACTTTTTTGGGTGGTGTGTTACTGTTAGGAAGGACGTAACCCAGGTCCCCAGGTCAAAAGTTACCCTTCCCCAACCCTCCCCCCCCAGAATTTTTCAAAAGTTTTCCAACTTGTCTACAACTGTAAAAAGTAGTGTATTTTTCGCCTTTTTCAGTGTTTTTTACCCTAAAACAGCTGAATAACGCTTTTTATAGCCTATTTTAACCTATTTTTGACCAAAAAGTGCCTGTTTAGACGCTACTTAGGTACACTTTTTAACCCTCTGACGCCCCCCCTCCCTCTTCAAATCTGCTTACCCCCACCCCCCCCCCCCAGAGTGGTCTCCGACCCTCCCCCCCCCCCACTTCAAAAACCCGGTTACATGTATGATGCTTCCACCCTTCCGATACGCCATTTACCCCACCAAATTGGTCGAAACCGATTATCCGTATGTGTAATCTATGGTATAGGTATGTTTTATCTGTATGCAGTACGACCGTTTGCTCAATGTGTCAAATTCGTGTCAGGCTGTCGAGTGAGGGCTTTCTGGTGGGCAAAGTGGTGCTTTACGTGCGCCAGCACCCCTGGTCCAAAGAGCAGAAGTCTTCCTTTGTGGACATGCGCATCGCCGACGAGAGCGGTGTCATTCAGGCAGTGGCCTACAAGACGGCCACCATTGAGAAGGTGGCCGAGTTCAAGGAGGGCGACGTGGGTCACGACCTTTTGTGCTATATGACTCTCCACTTTACGCTTCTCTTCAGCTGATCGGCATTCGTCGCGTCTGCCTGCAGCGTCGCGATCTGCCTGGCGCCCCGTCGCCGTACCAAATCAACATGGACAACTCGACAATCATCGATCAGGACCATTCCAAGGCCAACAAGGTGGATTTGGGCCAGGACTGGCCGCTGACGACTTCGATCGAGGAGCTCAACAGCAACGACACGTTTGGTACAGAGAACAGCACTTTCAAAACGCACCAACGCACGCAGTCCCTCACCGACTCCTAAAAATTATGTGCTCTGATGCATACCTGTAACTGGGGGGGGTTTGGGGGGGGGGGGGGGGGTTTCCCTCCCCCCACTTGCTGGTTTTGACCCTACCCACGCCCCCCCCAACCCCCCCCCCCCCCAGAAATTTGAAACTGAAAATGGTAATGTGTTTTGTATGGTGCTTTTGAGCAAAAATCGCCCAAAAAGTACCTACATTGGGTTATTTACAGTGTATTTTGACTAAAAAGTGCCTATTTTAGGGTTTTTACAGTGTATTTTTGACTAAAAATCAACCAAAAAGTGCCTATTTTTTTTTCCTTCCCAGACCCCCCCCCCCCCTCCTCCAGATTTTCCACCCCCCCACCACCCCCCCCCCCCCCAGAAAGTGCCCGAACCCTCCCCCCCCCAGGTCCAATTCCCGGTTACAGGTATGCTCTGATGCCCCCAGATGACAAGCCAAGTGCTAAACAACAGCAGTACCCATACGTGCAGTTTTTCAATGTTCGTTCCAATTTAGACGCGCACTTCTTCGTCGTCAAGAAAAACATGGAAAAGATCCCATTTCGCAATGACCCAACGAAATTCAGGATGACCTGGCTCATCGAACTGGATGGTGGCGAGCAGTACCAGTTGACCTTCTTCAACTCGGAGGTTCCAAAATGCTGTTCTTCACCAGACATCTAACTGGGGACCAGACATGTTCTTTTACCTGGGACTGGGAGAATGGTTGGACACCATTCGTTGGGGGTCGGGTGGGGTGGGGATTGTTTAGTTGTTTTAACGTTACAAAAGACTGAAAAGTAACAAAAATACACCAATTTTAACAATTGTAGACAGGAGGAGTTGAGCATGTTTAGAAAAATTCTTGGGGGGGGCGGGCGGGTAAAGTTACTGACTGGGTGAGTGGTACCCCCTCCCCGGTAACATGTATGTTTTTGACATACATACCTAATATATTTTCCTAATAAAGCCAACTCCTTGATACACATTTTAGCATCACAACCAGGAGTTCTATCAGATCGCCATCGAACAAGGCGGCAGGTACATGCTCTATAATGGCAAGAAGGACATCTACAATGGTCAGATTCGTTGTTCTCTTCTATTTGTGAATGCCATGTGATTTTTGTCATGTTCAGCAACTGGGAAGTGCTCAGTGAAGACTTCATCGACCACCTGGATTGGCTCCCCCATCAGAGACAACAGCACGGCCGATCTCGCGTTTGCCACCCGACACCCTGACTTGGTGCACGGTCATGCTGGGAAGGCTCTGGATAACTTGGTCACTGCTGAAGATGAAGATGACATTGTATACGACTACGAGGCGTAAAATGTAGTTTGCTCGTCGTGAATCTGAGCGTCTTTATTTCGTCTAGAGGTGGTTGCTCTCTTGAGTCCCATTGAATAGTTGTGTTGCTGTTGTATTTCGTGCGCGCCCATTGGTCGCTGATATCCTCGACCTTGGGCTCGCGTTTTCGACTTGTCCGCGTTGTTGTTGTTGTTCGCGTCCGCCCATTGGTCGCTGATATTCTTGACCTTTGGGTGGCGTTTTCAACTTGTGCACCCCAGCCGTTGCTGTTTTTGTTCGCGGCAGCCCACTCTGCCCCCCCCCCCCCGTGACTGGTTTCTTGCTCAGCCACCCGTCCATTGGTCGCTGATATTCTTGACCTTTGGGCGGGTTGAGGCTCATTTGCACTCTGGGCCCCCCCGCTCCACGTCGACTCTTTGCATAGCCACCCGTCCATTGGTCGCTGATATTCTTGACCTTTGGGCGGGTTGAGGCTCATTTGCACTCTGCCCCCCCCCCCTCCACTTCGACTCTTTGCATAGCCACCCGTCCATTGGTCGCTGATATTCTTGACCTTTGGGCGGGTTGAGGCTCATTTGCACTCTGCCCCCCCCCCTCCACTTCGACTCTTTGCATAGCCACCCGTCCATTGGTCGCTGATATTCTTGACCTTTGGGCGGGTTGAGGCTCATTTGCACTCTGCCCCCCCCCCGCCACTTCGACTCTGCATAGACACCCGTCCATTGGTCGCTGATATTCTTGACCTTTGGGTGCCCTTTTTGACTTGTGCGCCCCAGCTGTTGCTGTTGTTGTTGTTGTTGTTGTTGTTGTTGTTGTTGTTGTTCGCGCGCGACCATTGGTCCCCCCCATTATTCTTGACCTTTGGGCGGCGTTTTTAATTTGCGCAGCCGCGCTGTTGCCGTTATCTGTTGCTCTTTTTAGTTGTCCATTGTTGCGCAGTCAGACATGTGCATATGGACAGGATAATGTGTTTTACTGTCCAATACCATACCTTTGACATTGTATTCAGTGTGCTAATCTGTCTGTGTGTCTTTGCTTCTGTATCTCTAAAGCGGACGTATAACCGCGCCTGCCCGTGCCCGAGTGGGGGAGGTGTCAGGAGTTAAAGTGGGGGGGGGTGGTAGCCAGGGTTGCACAATTTAAAAAAAAAATTTTTTTTTTTTTTAAAAAAGGGGGATGGGTTTTTTTTTTTATAAAAAAAAAAAATTTCTCTGTTTTTGGGTAAAATTTAGCTTTTGAGTGGCAAAAAGGCGTTTAAAAGGTGTTAGATGGTACAGCTGGGTTGGTGGCAGTGCGGGGGGGGGGGGTGTGGGTGATGATGGAGGCTGGGGGGGAGTTGTGGTGGGCTAGGGGAGTAGTTGTAGGGGGTGGGGCAGATGGCTGAGAAAAAAAAAATTTTTTTTTATTTTTTATAAAAAAAAAATGAATTTTTTTTTAAGCACCCGGGGGGTAGCAGACCAGTTTTTACTTACTGGTGGTCAAAATGCTTCAAAGTTGGGTCTGAATAGTGTTACTTAGCTCTTTTATGGTCATATATCACTAAGCAGCGCTGAAAAGCACCAACCACTTCTGTCGTTTTAGACATGGTGAAAATCCGTTTAAAAAATTCTGGCAGGGAGGGGGTTGGATGGGTGTTGTTTGGAAAAATAGTGTGTTGGTACCCCCCCCCCAGTTACAGGCACAGTTACACGTATTAAGTTTTGCGGGTTCGATTACGGGAACGGTTATGTTCCTACCAATGTCAGCGCGTTAGTGCACTTAATTAGGTCACTCCAAGTTTAAGGACGATAAGATGGACGCTTAAGGTTGCCCATTCTGAGCGACGGTGAAGGAGAGCGCGACGATAGAACCCTGACGGCCTAGGTGGGGAGGAAACGGTCATTTTATCTAGGCGTCCCATCTAAGAGTCGTCGGTCCTTTCCCCCACCCTGTCGCATCCTGTCGTCCTTACAGAGGGGGTATTCAACGTTAGTCGAATTTTGCTGGCGTTCAGCCAACATTCCTTCTGTGCAACAGTACAAGATGGCGTATGGAGGAGTCCAACCGCCAGCCAACGCCGGCGGTGTCGCTGACCCGTGCCCTTGTGTGCCTTGCGTCCAGGGAGGACACGTCCACCCTGTCAGCCTATTCAGACAGTCGCTGCCCCGCGGACTTGCTGGCGCACTGTGCGTCGAGCGAAGCGGTATGTCACCCATTGTATGGTTCTGCAAATGAGCAGGATGTGCAACTTTGAAGTATTTTGTTGCGTGATTAAAAAGAATGATGTGCTTATTTATCCGTTATTCGCAACACGATTATTACGTCCAATGATACATGACTCATGACTGAACCACCTCTCAGCTTGCTCCGCCGAGGCTTGCCGAGAGGAGTGGAGGTATACGTTTCCTCTTTCCAATTGGGTGAAAAAGCACCTGCCTCACCAACACAAACTGGGCCTCTGCGTCTCGGAGCGCAATCCCGACCTGCTCATGCAGCGCGCGTTCACCAAGGACGAACTGCACGACCTCGCACCGTCACGGCTTTTGTTGGAGGGCGACAGCAACCAGGGTCCCGGAGGCAGCCGACTCGTCGCCCACCGCGTCATTTGTGACGTCGTCTTCGAGGGCAAGGAAGAGGGCAAGGGCAGCGACTACAACAAACTGAGCAAGAAAGCAGTTGTGGTCAAGCCGCGCCCTGGCTTCGAGCTGCCCATTGGCCGCATCGTCATCCTCGGCAAGAGCTGCTTGCGCGACGGGACAGAAGTCAATCACACGAAACTGAGGCAAAACGACGTCGTTTGCTGTTGCGTGGTGCTTGACGGCTACATCAAGCCCCCTCAGTCCGTCTCAGTTGACTCCACGGAATCGTACATGGTCAGTGAATTTGGCGAGACACGTGTGACCATATGTTCCCTGGTTGGGTGGTTGAATCGGACTGCCCTACCTCCCCATCCTACCTCCAGAAATTCTCCAACAGTGGGCCTCCCTCCAATAGTGTTCCTGGGTAAGGAGAGGTTGAAAGTATGGTGCCCCGGGGCACTATTGGAGGATCTACGGTACAACTCAATCCCGACAAGCATTCAGACTAACCCCTCTCCTCGTCGAAACCGACTAAATCCCGGATATCGATTTAGGGTGGCTTCCCTCACCGTCCACAGGCATAATGAGTACTGTAAACCCTATACTTATCCACAGAGGTGCTGTTTTGTTCAGGTGTCCCTTAGGAGGGGGGGCTAATTATGGGGCTTAAACTGGAATTGTCTATGTGTGTGACGAGCTTTTTTGGCGCTGACTGCATGGAAGGGCTTTACTCAGTGCATACACGCTACACAAACAGTTGTTGTTGTTGTTGGATTAGGGGCAACGCTAGGAGGCCGTCAATGGCATACACAAACAGTTGCGCACAATGTCACATACCAGTACATACAAGCACTTAAACGCACATACCTATACACAAACATTGAAAAACCGCTTGTAACATCCCCGTGCATTACCCATATGTGTACACCATACAGAATTTTTAGTACGTAACTGATTTTAAATGTTTTTCATTGGAGTTTTGGATCGAAGTGGCATCAAGAGGGCAATGTACCCCCCTCCCCCTCCCCCGCGTAATTTTGATATTTACTCTGGATTACACAGTGTGTAATTCAGGGAGTGGCGTTTTGGGTCGCTGACCACTGGTACCAACTTTCGGACGAGCAGGCACAGATCGCAGAGCTCGCCCATGGCACGTTCGTGTCGCAGCGGCTCTCACAGGTGCCACACGGCGCGCTCAAGCTGGAAGCCGTCAAGCCACTGATCCAGATCGGCTTCGCGTGCAACCAGTAAGCCACCTGCTATAGAATAGCTGTTCCAGTGAGTTTCCAATGAGTAAGCGATGTTGCAGCGCGTTGGCTGTGGAGGCTTCGACCGGCACCGGCAAGACTCTTGGAGTCCCTATCTACATACTTGAACTGCTCAAGAAAGTCGGCGACCAGCCGAAGCTGCTTCTGTTGATCCCGACTCGGAGCGCAGCGCTCAACGCCTTCGAGCAGCTCAAGAAGTCTTGCATCGCCAGCTTGCGAATGGGCGGGGGAGTCCACGCTGGTGCCCAGCTCGAAAAAGCCGAAGTCATCGTCTGCACGACTGGCTGGTTTTCAGCAAAGATGACATCGTGTCACGCTGACACCCGTCAGCTGGCCACAATCTTTGGAAGATTCCCACAGGCAATTTCTGCATGTCTCAATGCGTGGTGGCGTTTTAATGGTCAATGTTGATCCATGTAGGCAATAATCTTCGATGAGTGGCACCAGCGTTCCCTTGCCATGGAACTGCTGTCGATGCTGCTGCGCTTCAAAGCGTATGCCTGGCCCAAGATTGTCTTTCTATCGGCCACCATGGACGTATCAAAGGTGGCGGCGCACATCGGCGCTGGTTCAAACAGCTGGCTCGCTCTCGTGACGATAAAGCCGCCGAAGCCTCACGTGACGCAGTTCAACTTGACCGACGTTCAAACTGCGGTCAACGATGACCCCGAGCTCAGTCGCATCCTGCGAAAGAGCCAGCTGACGGGCGACGAGGAAGATGCGCTGGCAGCTGTGCTGTATCTGAAGAAGAGGCTGGGCGATCAACAGAATGGAGACTTCTTGACCTTCGTTCACACAAAGGTACCATCCATACATGATCGTCTGGTTGAACGTTGAAGGGGGCTTTGCCTGTGGTCAGACCATTCAGAGGGGGGGGGGGGTGAGAGGGGTCTATTAAAGGTTACCTTCACAATAGAGCTACAAACTACATTAGACGGGCGAGAAATTTGGCATCAAAATAGGCTTCATACACGCTTTTTTCTTTAAAATAGGGTCAAAACAGCATTTTTTGTGTATTTTTGTATTACACCACACAATCCATAAACTTTGGTGTCATGCCATTTGTCAAATTGGATATATCAAAGATTTTTTTGGACCAACTGTGGGGGATTTAGGGGAGGGTAGCCCTACATGTAACTGGTTGCAACCCCCCCCCCCCTGTGTCAGTCGACCCCCCCAACCCCCAGAATTTGTCTGAATTCAAATTGCCTACAATTATAAAAAGTAGCGTAGTTTTCATCTTGTTCGGTGTTACTGTTTTTTTTGTCGCCCTAGCCCAGCACACCAATTTATAAGTTACTCCACGTTGGTATGGTATATGTGTACGGTACACATGTGGCAAGACTTTGCAGAGGCTAACGAAGGCGTTGCTCAGTTGCTTGCCAGACATTGAGGGCTTCAAGGACTGGCAATTGGTGCCCCTCTCTTCTGACTCTGACATTGAAGTGATGAGGAAGGCGACGTCTCGCTCCTTTGACAAGGACCACCCCCAGGTTAGCATACCTGTAACTTGGGGGAGGGTATACCCTTCCCTACTAGTTTTTCACCCCCCCCCCCGCCACTCCAACCCCCTCCGCCCGGAATTTTGCCAAAGGATTTTCACTCTGTTTAAAACGATAAAAGTGAATAAATGTTGGTGCATTTCAGTGCTTTTCAGTGTTATATGACCATGAAACAGCCAAATAACACTGTTAAGCCCTGTTTATAGCCATTTTGGACCACAAAGTACCAGTATAACTCAAAAATGGTCAGCTACCCCCCCCCCCACTTTTTTCGTTCCAGACACCCCCCCCCCCCCCTCAGAATTCAGCCGTTTACCCCCTCCCCCATCTTCCACACCCGGTTACAGGTATGCAGGTTAGTCCAGGTCCCTTAAGGACGTGGGAAAGTAACCTCAGTGCGAGCCTGGCATGTTTCATGTTGCGCTAAAGTGTTGCCAGTGTCGCTGCTACTTCTAGATGTTCTGCGCGACCAACTTCGCAGAGACCGGTATCACGCTGCCGTCCTTGTCAGCCGTCGTCGACACCGGTCGCGTCTACAGAGTTAGCAACCGATTGCGCCTAACTCCAACGGGCGACCCTGAGTACCACTTTTTTCAATTCGGCAACGCTGAGGATGTCACGACGGCCGAATACGAGCAGCGACTGGGAAGAGTAGGAAGATCGGGCCCTGGTCTTTACGCTCTGCTATTTCGTCAAGAGCAGATCGACAGGTACGCTCATACCTGTAACTGGGAATCGGACCTGGTGGGGTGGGCGACCTCCTTGTGGGGAATGCGGGGGGGAGGCGGTACAATTTAACAGGCAGTGGTCGCATGCATGTACAACGTACACAATGTTTCAACTCTTTTATTTATGCATGAACGTAGGTGTTTGTGTATGTACATACGTGTGCAATGTGTGTATCTTGTAGTATAGTACCTACCTGTGTGAGTGCACATCAACAATACAGTGCAATGTAATATGTTGACGAAGAACCGTATTTCAGGTACAGGTACAATGTACAGTGTATGCAATTGATAGAGACGGAAATTGAATGTGATTTGTGAAGTAAAACTATGCTTCAAAAGACTGAAGGACTCCCCCCCCCCCCTCCAGCTACCGGTATGGGTGCACTGCCCCCATTATGACGTTTTGCAATTTTGCTGTGTACTTTACATGCAGACAGTAGAATGCGTACTTCATGCCATGCGCACTGTTCCCACAAGTCGCAACAGATCTCCCCTCTCTCTTCATTCACAGACAGCGATTGAAGCCACCCCACATACCTGTAGCAGGGTCTGGCAGAGTGGGGGGGGGAGGATAAATGGCACTTTGGGGGTCTATGGAAGAGATAAGTGGAGGGGGTAGCTGACCATTTATTGGCTTATACTGTACCTTTTTGGTCAAAAATGGGCATAGGGATTAAGCAGTGTTATTTAGCTGTTTTACCATGTTGAAAGAATAGTGAAAGCCCAACTACAGGTATACCACCCCATCCTCGAAGTCTTTCATGCAGTTACATGTACTAGCCGCTTCGAACTCAGGACTCCTGCTTGCAAAGTGCTCCAAAGTGGTCCAACATCAATTTGTCTCATGAAATAAAATAACGTTGAGAATAAATGAGATTAAAGCCAAAGGAAGTCAACCAATGCAACCAATGCAACCAATGCACTTGTGCAATGCAGGAAAACATTTCACCTTTTTTGTTGTAATGCTTTATTCTTGCGTCATTACATCTCCAGTCATTACATTCGATAGTAAAAATTAGGCACTATACCATCTTGAGCAGACACACCATAAATCCCATATAGGCAGTGGGCTAATTGTTTTAATCAGCCCTTCAGAGTCAGCTAATAATAATTGGCTTTTTTGTAATCTGCATGGTTGCTCACATATGTTCATGCACCTTGATCTGCAGGCGCAAGGCCTTTGGACCTCGTCTAAGCTAGGATCGCGATCCGACGCTTCGGATTCCATTCCAGCTCGCCGTGGGCGGGCGGTTTTCGGCGGGCTTCGGCTTGTGTCTTCCTTACGTGGTTTTTTTGGCAAAGCACAATTGTTGCGTCCGCATCCGCAGCGTCCGAAACCTAAGTGAAGCCTAAGCCTAAGCGAAGCATGAGCCTAAGCCAAATCAAAGCCAAAGCATAAGCCTAAGCAAAGTCTGGACTAAGCCTGAGCAAAGCCTAAAATTAAGAAAGTTTTCATCGGACGCAGCAGCGGACGCGGACGCACGCATCAATTGTTTTCAGCCGTTTTCTTTATCGGGGAAATCCAAGTTCATTGGGCCATTGGACCGGGCAAAACGCACCACAATATTTCATTTATTGCGTTTAATGCGTCGACGATCAGTGCTCAACGCCAAGAAAAACTAAACCAACGCACCACTAAAACGCTAACACATACACGCGCATGCGTGCGTGCGCCCACTCGCGAGTCCGTGCGTGCATGAGTGCGCGTGCGTGCGTGGGTGCGTCCGTGTGTGTGTGCGTGTATGGGTGCGTGCGTGCGATCGAGCGTGCGCGTGCGTGCATGCACGTGTCCATGTCCATGTGCATGCGTGTGCGTGCGAGCGTGCGCGCATGCGTGCGTGCGTGCGTGCGTGCGTGCGCGTGTCCGTGTCCATGTGCGTGTGCGTGCGTGCGTGCGTGCGTGCGTGCGTGCGTGCGTGCGTGCGTGCGTGTGCGTGCGTGCGTGCGTGCGTGCGTGCGCGTGTCCGTGTCCATGTGCGTGCGTGCGCGTGTCCGTGTCCATGTGCGTGTGCGTGCGTGCGTGCGTGCGTGCGTGCTTGCGTGCGTGCGTGCGTGCGCGTGCGTGCGTGCGTGTGCGTGCGTGCGCGTGTCCATGTCCATGTGCGCGTGCGTGCGTGCGTGCGTGCGTGCGTGCGTGCGCGCGTGCATGAGCGTGTAATACAAGTTTTTATAGCGTTAACACCTGTAAAACAAAGTAAAAAATAACAAAAAGTTCAAAGTTTTTATAGCATAAACACGTGCAAAACAAAAAAGTTATAAACAAAAAATTTACAAGTATTTCTATGGCAGACATTTGATCCCAGGACCTTCAGAACAGTAACGGACATCATAACCACTACACCATTGATCTATACGGGACTGTTTTCTAAACACTTCTGATAAGTCAGAAGCGCGCATAAAATGTGCTATATTATCATATAATTTATTTATATTTGCATAGCGCATGGATTACGATAGCTTCAGTAGTGCCACTCTTATTTTGATGGTAAAATGTGCCAAGCAAGCTTCATACAAAATTTCAGCTCAATCCATCCAGCAGAACTCTATGTGCTGCAGACAGAACCCACAAACAGTCATAAGTACTACTGTAGAAAAAGATAATGCTATATCTCGGGATTACGGTGTCGAACTGGAAGGCGGATGTGAGATTCGTGATCACCACGGTCGATTACATATATCCCAAGCAGATTTGACACTGAATTCTCAAATTCAATCAAGCGCAATTTGCATATTCAATGCGTCGTATCTCGTGCTTACGGTATTGCATTGGAAAACGGATGTGATATTCGTGATCAGCACGGTCGATTACATATATCCCAAGCAGATTTGACACTGAATTCTCAAATTCGATAAAACACGTACGCGCAATTTGCATATCTCGCGGATTACGGTAGCTTCAGCGGTGCCACTCTTATTTTGACGGTGAAATGTTGCAAGCAATCTACACACAAAATTTCAGCTCAATCCGTCCAGCACAACTCTCTGGGCAGCGTTGCAGACAAACAAACAAACAAACAAACAAACATTGTGCTTTAGTAATATAGATGAGTAAGCGTCATTCCATTTTAGCCTCGAGCCTTTTCCTGAGCCGCTGGTCCGCACTGAACTTGTTACGGATGTGGTGCTGAACTTGGCCAATATCAATCAGCTGAGTCTCCTGAACAATCCTTCTTTCTGGCACGATCAGCCACCCTCCCAAAATATCGACTACAGTGAACAGCTGCTCCAGCGTTGCGGCATGATGAGCGACAGCAGGGAGGCCACCGAGTTTTGCCACAAGGTTGTGCCAATTGTTTGTTGCGAGCGTTGCCCGATCTTCGTTTATAACTCTTCATTGCGGATTTTATTCTGGTTGTCATGAATTACCAAAAAAGACACGGTGTTGCACGTCAGTTCTCGTGTGCACCATACGTGTAACTGAGGGGGGGGGGGGTACCCCCACACTTTTTTGTCAACATCTCCCCAGAATTTTCTCAAGGGATTTTCACCCTGTCTAAACGATAAAAGTGAGTACATGTTGGTGTAGTTCAGTGTTACATGGCCATTAAACAACTAAATCGCACTGTTCAGACCCTATTTATAGCCATTTTTTGATCAAAAAGTATCAGTATAACCCAAAAGGGCAAGCTACCCCCATTTTTTGCACCTCAAACCCCCCCCCCCAGAATTCCGCCATTCCCCCCTCCCCCTCCCCCACTCTTCCGGACTCCCAGAGCCAGTTACGGGTATGGTGTGCACCTCTGTTGGTTGCATACTAATTGAACAGCTGAATCATCATTCGTTCAGGTCCTCAGCGTGCTCCAGGTGTTTGAGGTACCCATCAACTTTCCTGTTGGCCTCCTCTGTATCAGCCTCTACCAGTGGATCAACGACAACCCGTACTGGGGCCTGGACAACAAAGTCATTCTGTTGGCATTCATCATCAACACCTGCAATGTACCGGCTGACCGTCGCAGTCATGTACGCTACTGTAGGGGTCCAGTACCCGTACGCATACCTGTAACCGGGCATGTGGCCGAATGAAAGTGGGAGGGGGGTATATTGCTTTTTTTTGTGGGGGAGAGTGTCTGGATTAAAGAGTGGGGTAGGTGCAGTTTTGTGACGTGAATGGGATCCAAACCTGCACTTTAAAAAAAAACATATTTTGGCTTTATGTCATATAACAATGAAAAGTACTGTTAATACAAATCTCTTTCTTCTTTTTTTGGTTTCAGACAGGATGAAAAACGTACAACGTGGGGGGGGTGTACAGTCGGTTGGGTTGAGGTTGAGATAATTCTAGGGAGAGGGAAACCCCAAACAAACACCATGCCCCAGTTACAGGTATGCCCATAGGTCATAAGATACTCTTGTACAATCGCTTATTCCCTTGTTAGTCATGGACTTGGTCGGGCCGGAACGTCTACAACATCATCGGCCAAGAGTCCAAAGTGCAGCTGTTGAAGCACGGCTTTGGCGAGTGGCTCGTTGACAGCTTCCCAAGACTTCTCGAGCCAATGGTTTAGTTTTTCTCACCTCGGTGTGCACATTAATGATGCACCTGTGCTGCTTTTAAGAACTGGCCAAAGTTTGCCACACCTGCAGCAAGGCTCAAGCTGTCAGCGTCAGCAAGATCGACCATTGACCGCTGTGTGGACGGCTTCTTCAGTTTGCCCTTCACCCGCGACTTCGATCGTGACGTCGACAACGTCATTCTCTTGCTAATGTACGCCTACTCGGCGACCATTGCATTTCTCGTTGACGTCGATGACTCGGAACTGGAGCAGCATCAGGGCCCGTATGCTGACAACAATTGGTACTCGAATTAAATTAGAGCGCTCTAATTCAATCGGGGTTGGCAAACGATACGCCACTTGTATCCTTCAGCACGTAAGAATTAGAGCGGTATACGGTACTTGAAATAAAATTAGAGTGAGCCACTCGAATTAGAGTAGAGCGACGCACTTGAATTAGAGTGGCACACACGCATAAAATTAGAGTGCTCCTACCCACTCTAATTTGCCGATTGCGCTAGAATTGTTTGCACACTTGAAACACATCTTTGAAATTTGTTGGTTGTCATCATTCTATGGATGCAAAGCGAAAGAATTTAGAGAATTAAACAAAAACTGACTGATGAGGAACTGTGCCAGCGGTTCTTTTTGACCACGAGACAATCTATCTCACAGGTCACGGATGTAGAGTAATTGTTGAGCATTTTTGAGTGACATGTTGAAGAAACATGTGCGTATGGGACAGTGGACTTCCCCTCCCCTTGGTCGAATGTAAGTGCATGTTTAGACGCATGAGCATGGTAGTTGTGAGGTGTCATTTCACAAACATCTCGACAAGCCTTCACAACCACAAACAGTAGCAAGCCCAAATCACGTTCGAAAGGTGATCGATAGTCGCACATAGAAACTCGTCTCTTGCAGTCATTCAAAGGCGAAAATTGGAACAGTGGAAACGCGTTCTCGTTGCTGTCACTCCACAAAGCGGTAGACGTAGACGTAGAACGCAGGCCTTGGGCTGCGGAACGGCTGACACCGTAGTGCATGTCGCGTCGCCCGCCTCCAGCTGTGTCCCACACCACAACGACTCGCGTCGCCCTACAACAAAGAGTATTGATACACTCGATCAGGGAGGGGTTCAGTGGTTTAAATGTTGCTGGATTAGCGGTCACCGCCGAAAGGCTTCACAACCCCCCCCCCCCAGCACCTATTCCGGACATACACTGCCGGATCCAGGGGACCCCCCCCCCCGTGGCCAACGAGGGAGGGGGGGGGGCCGATATACATGGTGGTAGGCAGGCCAGGTGGAAGAGGGGGGGGGGAGTAGTAGAAGCCCGGGAAGAGGGTTCGCAGCGGGTGGATTTTTACCCGCTGATTAACGCACCATGTAGGGAGGGGGGGGGGAGCAAGAGCTAGTTTCGCCTAATTTTGGACAACAAACGCATAGACAAAAGAAGAGAAGAGAACGAAACATTCTCGTCTGCGGCGTGTTATTGTGAGCCAAAACCCGGCCAAAACGTGAAAAACGACTGCTTCCTATCTATTAAAATTCATGCGGTCTATTCTATTAAAATTCACCCCCCCCCCCACCCCGTCAGAAAATGTTGGAGCTGTCAGTGCAGAAATCCCACCTGCGCCGCTGGGAGGGGGGGGGGAAATACCCCTCACCTTGCAGACCCTGCCTATCCCAAAATAATTTCGCACCCAAACCCCCCCCCCCCTATTTCCCATAGCTAAATTTTTTAGCGTAAACGCGACACAAGTTTTGCTTGTGGCGCTGCACCAAATATGTTACGAACAAAAATCCATCCCAAAACTCGCGATTTGTACGTCAATCCACTGGGCCACACCCCTCTTCGAAAAATTGTCGATTTTACCCTCCCTCTGGCCCAATTTTTGTGGGCCCTCACTTCATCCCCCCCCCCCAACCTTTTCACAAACAAATCAAACAGGACAGCTAGCAGTACCGAGTCGTCGATGAAGTGGTCGGTGCGGCGGCCGACGCAGTAGAGAGAGCGGCCTGTGCGTCGCTGTCGACGCGCTGACTGCTGGCGGTGACGATGCCGACGCAGCCGTCGAGGCCGCCGAAGTTGACGGAGTTTCCGAGTTTCTCGGCTATACGCAACTCGGCGCCGTCCATGCGGGTCGGCGGCGCGCCACCAGCTGTCTTCTCGCTTTCCCAACGTCGCAATAGCTTACAAAACGTCCAAAGTTCGGCAATAAAACGAGACGCTTAAGCTCAAAATTGATGACACACCTCCCACTCAACAGCATTCTTCTGGCTCGGTGCTGCCTTTACCTCCAGTTCCGCTTGCACAGCACTCGTCCAAGGAATAGCGCCGATCAGACGCGACGCGATGTCGACGTTGAACCGACTGACGACAGCTTCCCATGCGGGACCCAAAGAGAAACAGCTCTTGATCGCCAGTACGCTGTCGAGAATAACCCCGCTGAGGCCTTCTGCTGCTGCACCTGCCGCTCCCGCCACTGCTGCTCCTGTCATTCGACGACGATTTCTCCATTTTTCAGCGCTTTCCTCGAGTCGACGACAAAAAGTGAGCATGCAGAAAATTGAAATTTTCGGGCGAGTGGCGTATCGTCCTAACCCACTATAATTAGATTTAGAGCGCTCTAATTTTTTTGTCAGCATACGGGCCCTGGTTGTGGCTGCACTACAAGTATACACCTTTATGGAAACCTTCTGGTTCTCTTTACAAGTTACTTTTTTAGGACGCTGCTGAAACCACAGCTGACATTCGGCATCTGCCTCCTCAAAAGGGGATGGAAAGACAACAGCACCGAAGATTACAGAACGATGAACTGGTGTGTTGGGCGGGGGGAGGGGGTTTTGACAATGCAAACCAAATAGTCTGATTGCTATACAAGGGCACAAAAGATGGAGCACTTTGGAGTGATGGGGGACTGTGTGTCAGAGTGAAGAATCAGCCCCCCCCCTCTTCCCAACACCACTTTATGTTCATGTTTCTGTTTGGATAATTGGTGCACCATTAGGGACATGCATTTATTGATATTGTGTTCTCCATGTAGTTTCTCTGACCGGGTCGGCGACCTCACGCATTGGTCCTGGATCGTGACCACCAGCGACGTGTTCTTCTGGAGCAAAGAGAAGAACGTCTGGACCACTACCTTCAGATGGGTATTCACTTGCCCTTGTCTAATCTTATGTGTTTGTCAACAGCGCACTTATAACTGCAGTTGTTCCCGACTGGACACCTCATGGGTCAGCTGATCAACAACAACAACAGCGAGGGCTTTGTCGGCTGCCTGCAGCGCCTGTTGAAGGAGAGGCTCAGTGTGGCCGACTTGGACGCACCAAACGCACTTGCGCAGCTCGTCTCAGCGTCCAAGCGGCACTTCAAGCATCGACCCAAGTGATTGAGCCTCCCCGTGTCCTTCTTCGCTTCGATTTTCTCTCCCTCTATCCCAGTATCACATTTACAGCCGCCCGTTCATTGGTCGCTGATATTCTTGACCTTTGAACGGGTTGAGGCTAATTCCCACTCTCTACCCCCTCCCCCCCCCCCTCAACTCTTTGCATAGCCACCCGTCCATTGGTCGCTGATATTCTTGACCTTTGGGCGGGTTGAGGCTAATTTGCACTCTGCCCCCTCCCCTTCGACTCTTTGCATAGCCACCCGTCCATTGGTCGCTGATATTCTTGACCTTTGGGCGGGTTGAGGCTAATTTGCACTATGCCCCCTCCCCTTCGACTCTTTGCATAGCCACCCGTCCATTGGTCGCTGATATTCTTGACCTTTGGGCGGGTTGAGGCTAATTTGCACTATGCCCCCTCCCCTTCGACTCTTTGCATAGCCACCCGTCCATTGGTCGCTGATATTCTTGACCTTTGGGCGGGTTGAGGCTAATTTGCACTATGCCCCCTCCCCTTCGACTCTTTGCATAGCCACCCGTCCATTGGTCGCTGATATTCTTGACCTTTGGGCGGGTTGAGGCTAATTTGCACTATGCCCCCTCCACTTCGACGCTTTGCATAGCCACCCATCCATTGGTCGCTGATATTCTTGACCTTTGGGCGGGTTGAGGCTAATTCCCACGCTCTACTCCCCCCCCCCCTCCCCCTCCTCCCCTCGATATTGCGTGCATTTTTTTCGCTTGCGTATTACTCCCGCTGTTGGCTTAGGCCCGCGTGCCTCTTCGTTGGGCGTACACGCCCGTGCTCGCTCGTCGTCTCACCTAGGGGTGCGGGTGTCCTAGGCCGAGTATAAGGGCCCGTCTTGTTGCGTATCGCACTGTATTGGCGTGCCAGTTGCCGGCTGCGCTATGGCGTCCGGGTGTCCGCGCACGCACGCGCTGGCGAACGTGAACGCCGCAGGTCTTTCGGAACGGCAGCTGAGAGTAGAGGGGACGCAAACAACGCAAAACATGAAGGAATTTTATATATTCCGCGCGCGATACGAAGGAGTAATGAAGCTGGTCGGAGAAACGGATAAGAAAACATCGGCGGTGAGGACAATTACCGGCAGGCAAGGCTCGTCTGGAGGAAGACCAAGCAAGGAAGAGCGAATGCAGTGGTCGATGGTGACCGCGATCAGGGGGGAACCCAGGCTGGCGGCCAGGCGCATTTTAACCCCCTATAATTAGCCCACCCCCTCCAATAATTATACACCCTCCCAAGACCACTTTGAGATTATAAGCCCCCCCTCCCAACTAGAATTATACCCCGTCCCTAAGTGATCCATCGTCTAAAAGGCAAATTTTTACCATGTCTGGTGTATGTATGGTCGCGTATGTGACGTTGAAATAATAGTGCCCCCTCTTATAGTCCCCCTGGGGGTAAGGGGAGGGGTATGTTATGCCATGTGCCCTTCATTGGCACAAATAAAGTTGTAGGTACATATATATTGTGTATACACACTACTACTAACCAATAATAGTACGTTTCAGCAACTATTACCTGGAAATCACCCGTTAAATGGGTAAAGAGTGATCATACACACCAAAGAATCGTCAATTTTGACGGCGAAATTAGCATTGCCATTAAAAACTTTTAGGTTGAAAGTATACAGCCCCCTCCAATAGTGCCCGTGCTAAGAAGAGGTTGAAAAAAATAGTGCCCTGGAGGCACTATTGGAGCATTTACGGTATAAGCCCCCCACCCTACAATTAGCCCCCCACTATAATTATACACTCTCCTACGGCTTGAACGAAACATTTAGCCCTGGGTGGCCCAATTATAGGGTTTGCCGTAACATGGTGAAAATCGTTTAGTTTGACTCTGCAATTGAAATACAAATTCAAGTAGTGTGCTACAATAGCTGTTTTTTTTAGTCGGCTTGCTTTTCAAGCACTTTGCAGATGTGTAATCAAGTAGGCACACTGTAGTACTTCCTCTTCACCTTGGCTTACCTTGCCTTGATAAATGACCAATACTGACCCTGACCCACTTTGAACCACTTTCCCACAGGAGTCTTGCATCGCAACGGCTAGTCTCCTCTCACCCGGCCTCGGCGTTGGATCTCGTAGGAGCTCAAAATGAGCGTCACAGTCCGCAGCGCCTCAGCGCTGATCGCACTCTCCGTCTTGCCAGCGCCCACGCCGCCCAGAATCAAGCCGGGCGGCCCGTTCAGAAGTTTGCTCGCCATGCCGTCGCAGCCCTTAGCCAGCACTTCGCTGTAGTTTGGATAGATGGGGTGAAGAGTCTCGTCGATGTAGACCTTCCACAAGTGCGGATTTTCTTGCATCCACTTGTAGAACGATTTCCTGTGGGTCCACGTGATGAGCTCGCTCGAACTGTCAGTCGTACACTGCACTTGTATTTGAGGCAGGAGAGCTTCTCGGGGTAGCAGGACGCGTAGCCGTAGTCGTCACCGCCGTTGTTCTCGTAGTAGTACGGGTCGGCGTCGCCTCCTCCGTTTTCGCTCGGTTGGCGTGTCGTCGTTGTCGACGTCGGCGAAGAACACGCCGAGTCCGTTCCGCTATGTGCATCTCTGGAATCGTTCCATTTCGTTGACTGCAAACACATCGACTTGCGAATCTAACGACTACGCTGTCGACAGCTAGCGCCGTAGAACATATGTGGCGTTCTTCTTCTGTGTCTGTGGCGGCTCTCGTGGCCACTATGCATACCTCAGACCGAATGACGTCATTTGTGTGCTGGGACATGGTCGGAGCCGTCTGGACAGCAGGTTGGTCTCCTCTGAGAGCTGCATGTCCTGGGCGTCCCTTGAGCTGCCGGCCAGCGGAACCAACCCGGCGGCAGTGACAATTCCGGCCCGTTAGGGGAGCCAGCCCTCCAGGATCGGGCTGACTGGGTGTGTCTCACTAGCAGTGGTCGATTGTGACCAGAGAGAGAGAGAGAGAGAGAGAGAGACCCCCGCGATCATAGAAGCGGCCCACACACACACACACACACACACACACACACACACACACACACACACACACACACACACACACACACACACACACACACACACACACACACACACACACACACACACACACACACACACACAGCTAACGTCTAACCTCTTGCGTCGTCGTTTGCGGTCAAGTTTTTAAGCACCTTGTCGAGAATCGCGACGCCATGTTCCTTTGTTCGTTGGCCAGGAAGTCAGCCAGTTGGCCACAGTTTATGAGTGCCTCCTAAACTCAAAATACCGTAAATCCTCCAATACAACCCTCCTCCAATAGTGCCCCCCTCCAATAGTGCCCCCGGGTATGGCAAGGTTGAAATACTAGAGCCCCCCTCCAATAGTGCCCCCCCCCGGGGGTAAGGGGTATGTTGGGCCATGTTCTTGGGCAAAAATATAGTGGTACGTACATTTACATCGTGTATACACACTACTACTAACCAATAAAAGTACGTCTCAGCAACTATTAACGGTAAATCAACCATAAATGTGGCAAAAGTGATAAAAATCACCAAAAAATCGGCAATTTTGACAGCGAAACTAGCATTACCATTCAGAATTTTTAGGTTGAAATAATAGAAGCCCTCCTTCCAATAGTGCCCCCTCTCCAATAGTGCCCCCGGGTAAGGAGAGGTTGAAAAAATAGTGCCCCGGGGGCACTATTGGAGGATTTACGGTACACTGTACAGGGTGGGCAAGCCTCGACTTACGCTCTTTGTTCAAGTCAAAACTTCTCAGCAACGACACGAGCGGCGATCCTCGAGCCGATCCTCACTTGCGACTGACTTTGAGAGGTTCAGTGCCTGTAGTTGCTGCTGCACTAATCCTGTATCAGGTACCTTTCGACTGGGCCTCGAGAGCCCTGGGCATCAACTTTTGGAGTGAAAGTTCTACGTCTACCTGTGTGATACGGGATTCGAGCTCTCCACCTTCTCTCGCTAGTGAAGAACATCCTAGTGATATTGACCGCCAGATTTTCAAAATTGTTCACGGCCATGTGTTGTGTGGTGGTGTCAAAAATAAGGTTTAACGACCTGGCGTTCCTTAACTTGACCTGACGATCTCCAAGCTGACACAACAACACTATAGGTACGAATCACATCTAACCTCGTGGGCGCAGATTACTTCTGGGATCTCATCGACCCCATATCGCCAAGAAGCAAACCGGCCTTTCGTCGGCCAACATGTTGGGTTTGACATCCTGCTTGGGTTCAAGTGCATCTGTGCTGGAGATGACTGCCTGCCCTCCAGCTCCACATCGTCCGCTTCCGAGAAGCCAAGTCTAGAGAAGTTGCCTGCTCTCCCCAAGTGCAAAGCGACCAAGGAAAACCCTTTCAGTTCGTTGGTCTCGTTTGTACTCTGATGCAAAACAACGTCGTAAACGCTTGGAGCAGCAAAATAAAAAAAGCGAATATCTGGAACTGCGCTACGAGGGAGCAAATGAACCGAATGGCCTCAAAACACGCGCGCTAAGCTGCAAGAGATAATGGCGCTGCGCCGGGCAGTTCTCATTGCGATGCAAACGCTGCAATCCGCAAGCAAGCCCAGCGCTCACTTGCCACTTGTAGTATTACAAACTTTGTGCGGAGATCGAATGATGACGAAGACGCTGAGTTGTGCGCAATGTGCGGACTCGCGATGGCGCTGTGCGCAGCTGCGAAGGACGAGAGCAAAAAAAATGTGGACTGCACGGCGGATGAAGTCGCCTGCGGTTCGGGCAGGACGACGACGCGCCACCTCTACAAGAACGCGCGCAAGTACAAGAAGATACGGAAGGTCCACCACGAAATGGCCGGCTTGGAAATCGTGCTCCAGCAGGGCGCCTACGACGGCCCCTACTTGCGGTGGGAGGTCGACGACGGGTGGGCTCGCAAACTGAAACAGCCCAAGATTAGATATTCTGGCTATTCTGGCGACAGGGTGGACATCCAGGTCGACAAATGGCAACAAAGGCCGCTGGTCAGTGTCAAAGTTGTGCGTGTGCTGCACTAGCGCGCCGCTGAGTGTTACGAGACGACGACTGCAGAAGCTGCACTGCGCCGAGGGCTTGACGTGCGTCAACCGACTGTTCGTCACAGCGCCTCAGTTCAAGGAGATCTACCAGGACCGAAAGAGCGGGCCCATCTTCGGCGCCGCTCCAATGCAACTCGACTTCCTGACCATCCGCGCCTTTGGTGAATCCTCGAACGCTCTTCATGAGCATGCGCCCCGTTGATTCCCAATCGATGTCAGACTACGACACGGCCGCGCCCATCAGCGTCGAGCTCGAGTCGGCCAAGGGCGTGACCGTGTTCGCGGGACACGGCAACGTCCACTTGAAAGGGAAAGCGCAGAAGGCCAAATTCGATGCCATCCTCGACATGCTGAGCAACTACACGTTGGATGCTACGCCACTCGCAGTTGACGATGCTTCTGTGAGGCTACCTCGGACGGACATCAAATTCCTCGTCAGCGCCAAGGACAACCTGAGCATTGACGGCGCAAAGGGGCGAGTAGTTGGCGGAATTTCTGCTGATTTGCGTGTCTATACTCTTTTCGTTTCGTGTGTAGACGTGGTCGAGTCCTGGGCAAGATTGGATATATGGGCAATCCCAAGATAACCAGCTCGCGCAAAAGGGTGCCTAAAGGCGCTGTGTTCAAACTGCCACCGCCAGCATCCACAAAATAGGGACTAGAACGAGCAAAGAAGCCACACACAAATTCGAAGAAACGCCTTTCCCGATTTAGCTGCTGTTTTAATCGAGCGAGCAGGCTGGTGAGAGACAGACGCTTTAAGCGCTTAGGACAGACAGACGCAGGATTTATTTGAGCGTGGCTTCTAACACATGTTGACACGTGTTCGATGTGGTAAGTGCTGTGAAACAGTTGCACAACGGGTTCGAAGCATCGGTACCTGTCGTAACGCAGGTTTTCGACGAAGAGCTCGTGAAGTTGACGATCAATATTTCGTCAGATTTCGTTCTATCGATTTCCGACGGGACTCGGCGCTATGCTCACCAAGTTTAAACCTGCTGAGTAAATGTTGCAATCCGCTTTCTGGGTATATATAGTAGTGTTTTAAAAGCAACGATGCACTACCATGCGGAAAAGTTAACTCCCATCCCTCCAGGGTTGGTGCAGCTGGTTTGGGGTTCCAGCACCTCAGCTCTCGGGGTGAGCACGTCCTCCCTCCGCTTCGGCCTGTGAAAAGGTGCGCGGGGGAGACGTGGGGGAGACGTCTTCGGATGGATTCCCTTGCCTGAGGTGGAGGGCAGAGGTGCTTTGTGCTGTCTCTGCAACTTCCGCGCGGTGGTCATTTTTTTTTGCTTTGTGCATTCTGCTGAGCAGAGACAGCCCAGACAGGTCGCTTTTGTTCAATGCGATTCGTTGTCGTTTAGCAGCAGCACCTGCCTATATTAAAGTTTTTTGGCAGTGCAGAAACGACGGGGGGGGGGCAAACGGCAGGGAGGAAACGTCCAAGGGGGAACTGGTAGGAAAGAAATGACTGGTTACGCCTTGCGGTACGGTCCCGTTTGCTAGAGTAAATCCTCCAATAGTGCCCCCGGGGCACTATACTTTCAACCTCTCTTTACCTGGGGGCACTATTAGAGTTGTAATGCGTTTTTTATGCGATTAACAGTTTAAACTAGCTGGAATGTCATTCATTAATGTGTGTAACTGTGTACACACCACTTTTACATAACACTGCTTGATTTGAGGCCCTGTATAACGCAAATCGTATGGTATTTCTTGCCCCCCGGGGCACTATTGGAGGGGGGCTTCTATTGGAGGATCTACGGTATGAGTGTTCTTTTCTGGAATCGCTGTTCACAAAGAGCGGAACAACAAACAGTCCTGCCTGCACCGCACCCCCATCGCTATGTGACTCGGGGCCGACGAGCGAACTCGTTTTGGCCGCATTCATAAATCATTGGCGTACTAGCGCGCCTTTCCGCGTGTCAGGCAGAGAAGGACACGCGCGCTCAAACGAACACAGAAATGCCGAGGATCACGAGCGAAAAAAACACAGAGGCTACGTTCCGTACATTGCGCCTAAATCTTAGTCTTGCTCCCTCTCTCTCCAGTTCTTTCTCTCCTTCTCTCTCTCTCTTTTTCTCCAATCCGAAGAGAAAGCGCATTGGAGTGCTACATCACGCCGAGTAGAACGAAGCAGTCAGCAGTGGACGAGCGCCGAGTCGTCGTCTTGGCCGAAGTCGAAGCGGCCGAAGCCCTGCATGAGCATGGCTGGCAGGACGCTGTCCGACAGCAGTCGCCACTCCTGCTGCTCCAACGACAGCGTCGTCGCCGACACTGAATTCATCAAACACCGACGTTGCTGACGCACCCTGCGCAAGTTTCCGAGAGGCAACAAACGCTGCTGCTGCGTCTGATTCTGCGGGCTCGGCATCTCGACTTTGAACGCGTCGACGTCGACAGCCTCGGTCGAGAGAGGCGGCGGCGGCGCGCGTGCGGCGATGACCGCGGTTGGCTCTGGGACGCCCAGGTGCGGCGTCGACGAACTGATGAGGTGCTCGTCGTCGACGACTGGCGAGGCGGCCCTCTTTGGTTGCGACTGAGCTTTGCGCGCTTTGGCAGTTGTGGCTGGCTTCGATCGGGACGAGGTAGGGCCCGCAGTAACGCTGCTGCCGTTCACCGGTAACAATTTCGTGCGGATAATTCTACAACATCGAGCGCTTTGGGGCCGTGTGTTGCGGCAAGCGTTTATTGATTTGTGGTTGATGAGAGCGCACCGGTTGATGGAGGAGACGGAGGGGACGTTGAGCTCGGTGCAGATGCGATCCGTGAGCAGTCGGCTGCGTATCTCCCACGAGTACATGGACGGCTTGTAGTACTTGTAGACGGCTATGGCCGTGACGACCTCCGGCAGCGACTTCTTGGGCTTGGAGCCGCCGATTTTGCCGGGCGCGATCGAGCCCGTGTCTCGGAATCTGCAGCACCGAGTGGGAGTTGCGCCCGGCACGCTGCGGTCGACGGAGCTGACAGATAGCGCCCTACTTGGAGAGGATCTTGGAGACGCAGCCGTGGGAGATCTTCAAGGAGCGCGAGATCTGACACGGCTTGACGCCGGCCGCGCTCAGCTGGATGATCTTCTCGCGCATCGTCGACGGCAACGGGCGGCCATTCGAGAAGAGTCCGCCTAGTTGGTTCGTGCCCGTCGAGCGCGGCCTCACTAGAGTGGCGCTCCTGTCACGTTGTGGGGTGCTCATGTGTACACGCCGTCGCTAGTCCGAGCGTTCGTGAACGGGTTCTGTTCTGAGCGCGCGTGCAAACAACGGATGATGAAGATGGCACTAACATGAGGCGTCGTCGAGGCTGTTGGCGTAGGAGGAGCCCCTGCAGCTGGAGGCGCTGAAGCGCAGCGTGTAGCTGTCCGTCGTCGCGGCGGCGGTCGTGCCGGGCAGCGCGAGCGGCAGCGCGTCCGGCGTCTGCGACTCCATGGAGCAGGTGCGCGTCGACGGCGACTCGGCCAGCGGCTGCGCACCGCCCCACCACTGGGGCCAACCGCTCTCCGTCTCGCACTTCTCCATTCTCTAGAAATAAAAGCTGTCCGTTACAAAGCCGCCAATGAAGACTCGGCTAGAGACTTCAGTTCCCACAACGACAATCCTGGACCGCATTCTGAGTTGTGAGTACCGTGTGTAGTGAGTGACCTGTGTGTGTAATGGAATTTTTTCGACCAAAGACGCTGTTTTATACCTCCATTGCATTGCGCGCATTGGCAGCATTCATTTTTCGTGTACAATGCGGTAGTCAGTTCAGCGAACAACAGTCGTTTAGTAGTCAGTCAGTTCGCCGAGTGTAACAATACTGGAAGCCATTGCACAGTTTGCACAACTCTCATTTCACACAAAGAAATGACGGTGAAGCCTATACCATAGGCGCAAGTATGCATACCTTGAGCCAGTCGTCGAACTGCCTCTCGACGTCGTCCGTCTGCGCCTTGGCGGCGGCGCTGAAGAGGTCGACGGCCATGGTGTGTGCCAGCGGCTGATGCTGTTCAAAGGCGAACTGCTGATGATGCTCCATGGCTGTTGGTCGTAGTGTCGCAGGGAGCGCCGCCGAGCGCCGAATTCGGACGTCGATCGACTTTTTGCTCGACCCCGGTCACCTCGGCGCACTTTCACTACCTACGAGACGACGGCGGCGGCGGCGGCGGCTGCGGGCGGGTCGTCTTCGCGACTTGCGCCAAATTGGGTCGGTGGGGGCCCGTTCTTGTTTTCAGCGCCACGACGGCGACGACGCGACTGCGCAACGGCGGCGTCGGCGTCGGAGAAGGGAGAGTCGGCGTCGGCGTCGGCGCGCGCCGACACGAACTGGTGTGCCGCCTCGCCCCCCCGCGGCGCGCCCGCGTCGGCGCGCTTGCTTGCTGTTTGACTGCGGCGAGTCGCGCGCGGTGCACGCGCGCGCCAGTGTACGACGAGGCATCGTACAACGGCGTTTGGCTGCCCCACGGGCGCGCTTGAGTAGTCGAATTGCGACGAGCCAAGATGTTTCTAGTTGGCGACGAGAACAACCGGCCACCGCTTGCTTGGCCCGTCCTTTGTCGGCTGTCGTCGTCGTTCTTCTCGTTCGTGGAAAGACGGGGGCTGACGGCGAAGGGACCCGACGCAATCTCAGCGACCGACGGCGCCCCGGGCTACGGGTCAGCCACGGGCGAGACACGCGGCAGTGAAACTCTTCATTTGTTCTTCTTTCGATTGCGCAACCACTTCTCGCGCACACCCGTTCTCGACGCCGACTGTCGGCCGAGAGGGGCTTGGTCTTGAGTGCAGACGCACCGATTCCATTCCACGGTTGCCGTCGCTCTGAACACACGTTTAGCCTACCTTAAATCATCCAATACTGCCCCATCTCTAATGGTGAACCTCCAATAAGGCTCTGGGTAAGGAGAGGTTGAAAGTATAATGCCTGAGCACTATTGTGAGTGAGATGCTCAAACTAGTCCTGGCATCTACACATGCCCTGCATTCGCACGAATAAAGCATGAGTGAAAACATGTTGAGCGGCTGAGAGACACCTTGCAATCGTCATCTCCAACCTGACTTTTTGCTTGGTACATTAGGAAACGTAGGTACGCACAGTGGAACAACAACGAACGTATGGTGCACGGTGGGGCAAAAGGCGCGCACGAACAGCACGCGCACCTTCCCTATACGATGACTGCACGTTCTTGTACGCGTGATGGCCGTATGTACAGAGAATCGCAGGTCCTTGCACTTGCACTATCGTGGTGTGGTGAACGTGTGGCGTGCGTCGTCAGCTGGTGCAGACGCGTGGTATGACGACCAAGTAGGAAGGGGGCAGTAGGGGCTGCTGCTGCTGATGACCCAGGTTGGGGCCCGCGTGCTGCTGGTGGTGGTGGTGGTGGTGGTGGTGCGTGGCCGCGGCGGCGTGCTGTCGGTCGAGGCGGCGGACGGTGCCGCAGCAGTTGGCGGCGCGCGTGAGGGGCGCATGTCGGAACTTGGCCGAACCCGAGTAGCAGATCGTCAGCGCGTCCGCCCGCTGCTCCCCATCCCCGCCCGCTCTTGTCGAGTCGTCGACGGCGAAGCGGACATGCCGACTGCTGCCAGCGGCGGCGGCGGCGGCGGCGGCGGGCCGTCCCACGGAGCCGTGAATGGCCCGATGCGTCGCGGACACCAGTTCAGTCAGCATCACGTGGTCGCAGTCGACCAGCTCTAGGCCCGTCAATTCCGAGCAGCACTGAAAGGACACGATTCTACGCCCTGTGCTGTGTGTGTGTGTCACTAGCCAGAGTGACTGCGTACTTGGACGAGGCGTTGCATGGTCGCGTGCGTGACTGAGCGCGGCGACGCGAAGAGGTCGTCGTTGGAATAGACGAGCGAGAAGCGGCGCAGACGGGGACAGCAGAGGAAGAGCGCGCCCAGCAGCTCGTCGCTCAGGCCTCGCACGATCGCCAGTCGAATTCTGAACCGCGGCAGCACCGACTGCCACCGCAATCACTGCGACACTATCGATGCGTCGCCGCTACCCGAGCAGTCGTCGTCCCAGTCCTGACGAGTGGCAGACGTCGACGAAGTCGTCGGGCAGCGCGCACGCCCACAGCGACACGTCCGTTAGACTGTCGAACGAGCCCAGGGCGCGCAGCGCCTTGCCCCCGAACCACACCTAAATAGCACAGACACCCACTTCGCAACCGAGTCGTTGGCATGCGCGCGGGCTGACGTCGTAGTCCTCGTAGAGGCAGCTCATGCGCAGATTGAGTCGGCAGATGGGCCGCCTCGATCCGATGCGGGCCAGGTAGTCGGCGACGGTCGTCTCGTCCACGCGGTAGTCGGTGTCGAACGAGAGGTCGAGCTCCTCCAGCTCGAAGTAGCAGTCGCACAGGTAGGCGAGGAACAGCTCCACGTAGGCGGCCGTCACGTACTTCCAACGGTGCGGCGGGGCCGCCGCCGCCGCCGCCGCCTCGGACGAGCCATCCCAGCCCGTCGGCTGCAACGCCAACGTCACACCGCAGTACGTACAGACCCCGTACGAATTGGACAGAGTATCACTGGACTAAACCGAAATTGGATCAGGGTAGGTTTTTTTAAGGAGGGTGAGAGTTTTTTAAGGAGGAGACGGGGGGAATCGGGGTTTTAGGAATGGACTTTCATTCATCAAAATTTCATCTAAACCGGCACAAAGTCAAAAAGCGCAAAAATACAGCGCCGCGCCACAAGCACAATTGTTGTCAATTTAGAGCGGAAATTGGCTTGACGTTCTGAAGGCCAGGGGTAGTCATCTGAACGTCTTTCGGAATAGGGGGTTCAATATCCTCCCCACACACACACGTGCAACCGCAAGGCGTCTACACGGTGGCTGTGCAGTGGGACGGCTTACCTGTAGCATGACTAGCGAGTAGGAGCGGAGATGCGGCGCGGCGGGAAAGAGCGCGCCCACGTGCGGCGGCAGGGAGAAACTGTCGAGGCGGAAGCTGCGCAGATTCTCCAAGTGTCGGCACAGCACGCGCAGGCCGTTGTGAATGCCTGGAGCAAAGCGCTAGAGCATACCTCGAGGTACACACATAAAAGAACGCTGAGAAGAATTTTCAGTAGCTGGACATGTACAACCGCCATCTAAGGCCGAGTCCGAGTCATGGACAAGGCCAACTCTCAAGGCAGTCGCGAGCAGGCGAGCGTCGCAGGCGCGCGCAAGAACTGCGCGCGCCAAAGGCGCGACGCTGAGGCAGCGCCGACCGCACACTCTGGCACCTCTGTAACGCCTCGCCACCTGCTTCCTTGGCGGCGCGGCTGACTTCGAGGTGCGCGCAAGCCAGGGACTCGAACCCCGCACCTCCTGCGCGCTAGGCAGTACGCCATCAACACGTCGACTTCTCTAGCGAAAAATCCACTCCTAAAGGGACGAAGCGGACCTTCTCCAAATTCTTGGTGGTAGCTGAGCGCGAAGGAGTCGAGCCGAGGGGGCAGGCGATGGCCATAGGTGCGCAGCAGGCGCACCATCTGCTCAGCAGCCACGTCCGTCGTCAGCGTGAGTTCGCGCAGATTCGAGCACACTTCCGTGATTCTAGACGGTCGAATTCCTATTGTGGTTTGGAGCAACCGAAACCAGAGTACGGTAGCTAGGGTGTCGCAAGGAGTCCATCCCCCCCCCCTCACGCCACAGGGTTCAGGGTTAGGGAGCAGCTGTGCGGCTGTGGCGTAGTCCGTAAGGCATTGGATTCCTGACCGCGAGGTCGGGGGTTCGATTCCTTGCTGGGCGAAAACCACGGCTACCCCCTTGGGCAAGGGGTTTAAACCACAATTGCTCCGGTTTCTGGCTGTACCGTGGCTTCGGCCTAAAATCAGTGCCAGGTTGGGGCCCACCTTGCCTCGCGGCAGAACAACGCCCATTGTTATGTATACGGCGCCGCCCTGTGATCTTGTGATCTAGTTAACGGCCATTGATTGTGCTGTGTCAGGTGGTTGTCGTCAAAAATAAAAAAAAGCAGCGGTGCTAATCGTCAAAATCTCAAAGCGGTCTCACATTTTTAGCTGTTTCAGCGATTCTAGCTTGGTTTTACAGGAGAATTTCGCTTGTGGGATGTGGGTAGACTTCGCTATCGCATTCGTTGCGGAAACAATTCCGCACCACCCCCCCCCCCCCCCAGGCAAACAAAATACGACGGCGGCCCTGTGTAGGGTAGGCGCAGTAGAGGACGGTTGACAGTGCAGTGGACGGACCTGTGTAGAACGTGTGAGGCGAGGTTGGCGTGGAGGAAGAAGAAGTGTATGTTGACGAGGAAGGGGCCGCACTTGGAGAGGAGGCCGCAGACGTGGCGCTCGTCCACGGGCCGCGTGCCCAACGCCTCCGTCAGCGTCGAGGGAATGTCGAGGGAGCTCTCGGCGCGCCACAGCCCCCGCAGCGCCGAACGCCACCGTCGGCAGACCAACTCGAGACGCACGCGGTCCCTGCGACCACCACACACGCAACGCAACTCAACGCATTCCATGTTGACGACATGAACTCAAAGTCGACAATGTTTGAGGAGAGGGGGTTTAGCAACTAGGTTCATCCGGCCAGCAGGTCCATCTGTTTATTCGGGCCTGATCCCCCATCCCGCAGGCTAGTGCCAAACCCGAAAATCCCGTCTTCAAATTGATAGACCTGTTGTTTTTGTTTTATCGCAGAAAAACACCTAGATGACACTATCATGCCTTATTCTGACCATATTCAACGAAAACGCAACGATTTACATGCCATGCCACTTTAATTTTGACATATTTTTTTCTATTCTCACCAACCCTAATGCGAATATTTCTTATCCCAGTAGTAGGCTTTGGCTTTTGTTAGAGACTTTAGATCGGCAATCAGCAATGGGCGTCAACTGACGAGTGAGTTCGCAATGTAAGACGCGCACCTAACAGAGAGATTCCGGAACACGTATTCCTGTATGTGCAGCGGCAGACTGTCAAAAGGCGACGTGTCGTCGCTCTCCTCGGCCGTCGTCGTCGAGGGCGCCTCGCCGCGCGGTCTGGCGACATTTCGGTTGCGCATTCGCAGCACGTGCCGGCAGTCGTCGACGTCGGTGCGCGACCGCCGCAAGCCGCCCACCGCCGCCTCCTCGCCGCGCCGAGAAGCAGCCGGCAGCGAGTGACTGCGCCGACAGGGCCGGCAGCCACCCCTCTCCTCGGTCGTTCGGCTTCTGCATGCGACTCCGTACGAATTCAATGGCGACAGTGACATAGAACGAATAATGGCACAGACTTCTTGACGTTCCGACGCTTCTGTGGAGACTCGCTACTGCGCCGACGGCGCTTAATGGCAAGAGCCATTTTCTGCATTAGTCCTCCTATCTGTCGGTCGTTGCCGGAGTCACAAGCCAGCGTGATCAGTGCTGATCAGATCAGATCAACAATGTATCCGCTACAATGGTCGTACGTCGCCATAGGGAAACTGGAAACGGAAGGAAGGCGTAACTCTGCGTAATTATTTGGGTGCCGTCAAACTTACGTTTTTTTTCTTGTCGCCCTTCAAGAGAGAAATCGCGGTATATAAATGTATTAACCAGCCCAAGCCTAAGCCTAAGCCTCAGCATGCCTAAGCCCAAGCGAAGCCTAAGCCTAAGCAAAAGCCTAGGCCTAAGTCTAAGCAAAAGCCTAAGCCTAAGCAAAACGTAAGCCTAAGCGAAAGCCTAAGCCTAAGCAAAGCCTAAGCCTAAGCGATAGCCTAAACCTAGAGTCGTGTTACGTGTGTTAGGTGTGTGTCTTAGTCAAACGCCAGTGCGAGTGCGACGTGTACGAAATATATCTAACCTCTTTTAAAAGGCGACAAGGGAAAAGGCAGCGGTTGTAACGCACCGAACAATTATTCAGAGTTACGCCTTCCTTCCGGACGCGCTTCCTTCTTCCTTCCGTTTCCAGTTTACCTCCCATATCGCGGTGCGTATACAACATCCCAATAGATAGTAAAAAAAAAACTTTATTTTTCACGACAACCACCTGACACAGCACAATGGCCGTTAACTTAATCATCAGATCATAGGGCGGCGCCGCATACATAACAGTGGGCGTTGTTCTGCCGCGAGGCAAGGTGGGCCCCCACCTGGCACTGATTTTTGGCCGAAGCCACGGTACAGCCCGAAACCGGAGCAGTGGTTTAAACCCCTTGCCCAAGGGGGTAGCCGTGGCCTTGCCCAGCAAGGAATCGAACCCCCGACCTCGCGGTCAGGAGTCCAACGCCTTACGGACTACGCCACAGCCCCGCATACCAATTAGTATACCAATTGTACCATACCAATTACGGACTACGAATAGTGCAAGATACCAATTGATGACACCAAAATAATTTGACAACAAATTATGCTAATTAAGCAAAGTCTAAGCCTAAGCCTAAGCGAAGCCTACGCCTAAGCTTAGACATAAGCCTAAGCCTAAACAAAGTCTGGACTAAGCCTAAGCGAAGCCTAAGCCTAAGCCTAACATAAGCCTAAGCCTAAGCAAAGTATGGACTAAGCCTAAGCAAAGCCTAAAATTAAGAAAATTTCATTAGACGCAGCGAACGCGGTGTAGGCTTTGAGCCCTTTGTCGCAAACTTTTTGTCGCAAGCAATTATTATGGTGCGACATTTTGTCGCTAACTTTTTGTCGCTAACTTTTTTTAGGATCTTACCATAACATGCATATGGCCATATTGTCGTTTTCGAAAAGACGCGCTCTCGTCGGGAAGCAGATAAAAGGCACACTTCTCTCACACTCTATTTTGGTGTATTTGAGTACCGTTTCTTAGTACAGTACCACTAAACCCAGCAGTACAGGCCCACCTCGACCACGGCCATCCGGGGGGGGGGAGGGGTGTGCCCCTACCGGCCGCTATTTAGTTACAGTGTAGAAACGCTCACCAGGATGGGGACAGGGAATTTATCCAAATTGGGGGGTTACAATATCTTTTAGGGAGAGACCCCCTTAGTTACAGATAGGTATTAGCGAGTGGTTCTTCTTTGTTTTGGAATGAGTCAGGCAGTTGTTCAAAAGTTACACAATTTGTGTACGTACATGTGCGTATGTATACACACAGGCGTATGTGTCGCAGCACCCCAAGTTCGCAGAGCCTACGGCGGCGGCGGCTCAACTTTGTAACGCGTGTAACACTCCAGACGTAACGCAAACGGTCGAGTTCGCAGTGAGAATCGAATGGCCAACGTCTGTAACAACAACAACAGCATCAAATTTGATAGTGTACCGAGGAAGGCGGAGGCTCACGCTGCACGAAGAGGCAGGACCGGTTCCTTTCGGCATTCCGTGCCGTGCGTAGCGCAGTGAGGCGCGCAACATTACGGCCGCTCGTCACCCGCCAACAGAACAGGCCTAGCAGTGACACAAACACAAGTCAGAGAGTTCCAACATATAAGGCGTCGCCGACTAGCATGAAAGCGGCCGAGTTCTGCACGCTGCTCGGCGTCAGCGTCTGCTTGGCCGTCCTCACGGACGCGTGGACATCCGAATCGATACCAAAACCCTGGAGTGATCCAACGGGGTGAGCGATCGAGTGCGCGCACGAGACATTCGAAATAAAATCCGTTGCCAGCATGCAACGCGACATTCAAGTAGAAAGCAAACGCCAAAAACATGACCGTGCGCAACGTTGCGGCTAGATGTGGCTTGACTGCGCCCGGCTGTGTGTGCGATCCCGACCAAGTTCTGGGCGAGTCCAGCGATGACCTGGCCACCCAAATGGACGGGGTGGTCGACAGAACGACGTTCCAGTCGACAGAGGAAGGGAACCCTAATTGTCAGGGCGTCGGCCTACAGCCCTACCTGTTTCTCGTGCGGCGCATTACTGTGAACGCTTCGGACGAGTCGGCCGTGGTGAGCTTTGTAGGCTCACTGCTGGAACAATCAGGCAATCTACCTAAATCCAGTCCCATTTCATTTCAGAAGAAGCTCGAGTCGTTCAGCGACGCCCTCTTCTCCGAGCTGCCTCAGGCGGCGTCGAATTGCAGTCGCGACTTGTTGGTGGTCGTCTCAATGGAGACGCAGCGTTCGTCCGTCTCCGACGACCACGTTGGGGAAGACGTGGACGTCGACCGAACGGAGGAGCGGTTCAGGACAGAACTGGCCGAGGCCCACCTCCTCATCAACACCAACAACATCGCGCAGGGCGTCCGAGCGCTCGTCAACGCCTGGGAGGACGCCTTCCGACGGCAAAGACGGATGCTGGGTCTCTTTGGCTGGACCCCCGACAACTATCCACGCCTCTCGGGACCACCAGAACAGTAAGTAGTCAACAACTGAACCGCCGTCATTCTATTGAATCGAATTGAATCGTGTCGCAGATGTGGACACGCGACCCAACCCGAATCCGTTGTCGTCTGCGACCCCGACGACGTCATCAACTCTGAGCTGCCAGCTGGCAACAACGCAACTGCACCGCCTGTCGACTGTTGGACAGACCTGTCGACACTGAACGGTCGCCTCATGGAGCTGCAAGCGACAGCTGACCAATCGGCCGCCGCTGTCGACAATCCGCAACTGGACGACTGCAGCCGCAGGGCCTACAGGCTGCGCGCTCTCCTTGCCGACGACATCCCAACTGAAAATGGAACGGTAGGGACTTTTTATAGCCGTCCGATTATACACCAAGCGCCTTGTTCAGATTTCTGAGTTCGAAAGTGTAGCGACCGAATTCGCAGAGCGCTTCCGGGACGAGTGGACATCCGCTGACAACTGTAGCTCCAGTCAAACGATTCTAGTAACCAGAGAAGATATTTCGGTGCAAGTCGACGACGCCGTCGGCTTCATCAAGAATGAAAAGCTGGTCGACGAGCAGGTGAAGTACTGGGCTGCCAACGGCCTGCACAGCTGCGCCGTGCTCGACATCGCTTCGGCACTCAAAAAACAATACGACGAGTGAGTGAGTGAGTGACGATGGGAGACGACGCCGAGCAACACGTATGCTACTGAGTTAGGTACATGCCACTACACGCTGTGAACAGTAAGTAATGTGAATGCCGATGTTTGAGTACCTAACTGATCAGATTTACACACCGAACTGACGCGGGGAGCATACCCCATTGGAGAAGCAAACCATTGCCTTGCAAATCGGTCAAAGTCACTCCTCATACGACGCGCCAGAATTGTGAGAATGGAAAGCACTGCAACAAACGAGCACTTCAGATACTTGGAGTCGATGAAGCTACCAGAGACGACGACCAAGAAACCGATAGGTCCTGCGTGGGAGAACCCCAATTTGGCACCCAGAGCAACCACAACCGCAACAACCGAAGATCCGAACAGTGCAGCCGGCCGGCAATCAATCGCAATTATCAGTTTATGTTGGCTTGTGTCCATTATTTCGGTGTTGTTGTTGTAGACTCCTGCCCCGTGTGTGTGATGGCTAAGTAACCCAATTAGAGTGTCATAGACAGGCGAGAATCTAGAAAGAATGACAATGACGAACATGAACCCCTGTATGTGACCTTCTGGATCGCACTGTACACAGCGTCGTTGTTGTGAATGTGTACGCAAAAAATTTCAAATTCCACGCACGAGCATACCTGTAACCGGGTCTGGAAGAGTGGGGGGGGGGGGGTAGACGGCACTTTTTGGGGGAGGGGGTGGCTGGAGCAAAAAGTGGGGGGGGTAGCCGGCCATTTTTTGAGTTATACTGGTACTTTTTGGTCAAAAATGGGTATAAATAGGGTCTAAACAGTGTTATTTAGCTGTTTTATGGTCATATAACACTGAAAAGCACTGAAATACACCAACATTTACTCACTTTTATCGTTTTAGACTGAGTGAAAATCCCTTGGGAAAATTCTGGGGGGGGGGGGTGGGGGGAGTTGGGTGGGGGTTGGAAAAATAGTGCGGGGCCCCCAACCCCCCCCCCCCCAGTTACAGGTATGCGCACGAGCTCAAAAGTGCGAAACAAACAACAAAGGTACATAGGTGGTGGGGAGTCCATACCTGTGACTGGGGGTAGATCTTTCTCACCCCCCCCCCCGAGAATTATGTTTTTTCAGCCCCGAAACGTGAGCAAAGCAAAGTGAGTGCTTTGACTCTGTTTTGGTCGAACACATTTCATCAATCCCCAACTTTTTGCTCTAGAGACCTCCCCCCTCGAAGGGCCGTCCCAACTTTTTTGCTCTGGAGGAGCCCCCCCCCCAAAAAAAAAACAACCTTTCGCCCACTGCCCCCCCCCCAGTCGACCAAACCAGTGACTGACATGATGGCAGTGAATAAATGCTCTTGAGAACGAGAACGGCCAGCTCGAATTGCCGATCATCGAGGAGACCGAGTCGCTGGTTGTCTACTAGACAGTAGACAGACAACCCCTGCGGTTTGTTGGAAGTTTTAGTCATTTTTGTTTTCCAGTTTCTTTATTCCAGCAGTGCGCATTGGGTCGAGTTGGGGTCAGTTCGTTGCGGTGCGGTGATTCTGGAAGTGCTTTTGAAAAACGAGCATGTGACTCTTGCACTACTGTAAGTGTGTATGTAAATATGTTGTATACACTTATGCAAATATAGAGGAAAATATATTCAAATATTTTTAGTGCATACGATAATACACAAGCCGCTGCTCATAGCGCAGTGCGCCAACGACGTGCGCGTGCCTCAGTTCCAAGCGGGTACGCGCGCCATCCACCTTCCGGGTCCGACCACAAGCCTTGGTAGCGGGTTGCAGACACGATCGTGAGGGCAATGCGTCAGAACGGCGTGACCGTCCAGTACGTGCTCTTCGAGGACGAGGGACACGGCTTCAAGCGGCCCGTCAACAACATTGGGTTCGCCGACGCATGCGCGTCCATGCACCGCATGCGAGTTCGCTCGCTCGTGCAGGTTCTACGCGCTCGTCGAAGAATTCCTGCAGGACTGTCTGGGCGGCAGAGCGGAGCCGGTTGGGCTCGATTTCGAGCGCTCCTCCGGCACGCTAGTCGAAAGCGCCTCACCAGCCGCACTCGACGACTATCTGTTCATGAGCTCAGCCGTTCGTTTGTTGGAATCGTGAACGCGCGCGCGATGGCATCTTCCAGAACTGTACTCTACAGTGTACAGTGGCAAACCAGGAGACACGCGCATGCGAGCACAAGATGCAGATTCGTAAGACAGGCAGTGCCAAGAGTTTGCGTCACCGACTGCGGCCGTCTCCTCGTCTTGCCCTGCCTCGACACCTGACCGAGACGGGCAAGCAGAATAATAAGACGACAGTGTCTTGCGCTGAGCGGCAGGGACGTACCAGTCGACGCTGACGGCGACTGATCCGAGCAAGGGCGTCCCGTCCAGATGCTCTCTCGCCTGAAGTGCCATCATTCTTGCACAAACGGAAAAATGGCGATCGAAACGACACTGTAGCACTCACCAAGGCGGCGGCGGACGGCTCCTCGAATTCCACGAAAGCGAGCAGCGTTTCGCCGCTCTGAAAGAGCTTGTGAATCCGTGCAAAGTGTGCTTCGGATACGTAACAACCGAGAACTCGGACGACCTTGCGCCGCACCAGCCGACAGTCGCGTAGGGCGCCGAAGCGTTCGCACTCCGCGATCAAAGGACTCGTCGCAGTCGACGGGTGCAGGTTCCTGATGCGCAAGGTGCTGTGGAGCGGGCCTCCTCTTAGCTCGTTCTCACTAGAGGGACTACTCGCGATCACGCAGACCGACACGGACGGACGTGACAGGCGCTTCTCACTCACCTCGGCTGGGCGGCGCGCGCGGCGCCCTCGGCGGGAGCGGCGGCCCTGTGGACGCAGTGGTAGAGCTCGGGCGGCACCGACTCCACCGAGCGACGGAAGACCACAGCGCAGGGTAGAGCGACCGCCTGCGCGTACAGCCTAGACCCGACCTAGACTATTGCCTCAGCCCGAAAGCCTGACGTCGTTCGTCACTGGTCCCTACTCCTGCGTCCCTGGTCGCGGGTTCGACTCCCGCTGGCGTCTCTGCCATCTCCTGAAAGCCAATGAATACTGCCTCGCCCCAGTGTCCTTTCCTGCTCTACACATGTTGTTCCCATGACTCACCCTCCATATTTTCAGTTTTTTTTGTTTTTCTTTTCGGATGTTAAAATATTTTTTGGCTGACTTTATCAAAGCAGCGAACATCAAGTGCTTTTAGGATGTGCGCTCTCATGTGCAACCTCACAAGGCGCGCATGCATGCACGCACGCACGCACGCACGCACGCACGCAAGCAAGCAAGCACGCACGCACGCACACACTGACGCACGCACGCACGCCCGCACTCTCGCATGCACGCACTCTCGCACGCACGCACGCACGCACGCACGCACGCACGCACGCACATACGCACGCACGCACGCACGCACGCACGCACATACGCACGCACGCACGCACGCACGCACGCACGCACGCACGCACGCACGCACGCACGCGCACGCACGCACGCACGCACGCACGCACGCACGCACGCACACACGCACGCACGCACGCACGCACGCACGCACGCACGCACGCATAAACCGTTGCCTTTTCATGTCGGAGCGCGTGGTGGCGGAAAACCATGACAACGATGATGGCGTTTCCAATGATCATAACTGCTCCTTCGAGGATGTAGAGGATGAACGATGCTAGCTGCACATGGTCCGTCTTGTTGGACTTCAGCATCGGCTTTGCACTGCAGTGGTGGCTTCGGTTACACGACAGCACGCATGGATCCAATGGGGAACATACCGCCTGCACTCGTCAGCGTCGCTCATGCATCGCTCGCATGAGCTCGTGCGCATACCTGTAACTGGGGGGGGGGGGGGGGGTTGGGGGCCCCGCACTATTTTCCCAACACCCACCCAACTCCCCCCAACCCCCCCCCCCCAGAATTTTCCCAAGGGATTTTCACTCAGTCTAAAACGATAAAAGTGAGAAAATGTTGGTGTATTTCAGTGCTTTTCAGTGTTATATGACCATAAAACAGCTAAATAGCACTGTTTAGACCCTATTTATACCCATTGTTGGCCAAAAAAGTACCAGTATAACTAAAAAAGGCCAGCTACCCCCCACTTTTTGCCCCAGACACCCCCTCCCCCAAAAAGTGCCGTCTACCCCCCCCCCCCCCTCTTCCAGACCCGGTTACAGGTACGCTCGTGCGTGGAATTTGAAATTTTTTGCGTCTTAAGTTGCATTGTGTACTACTGAGTCTTTCATTATTCTGCATAGGCCAACCCCATAGGGATATTGGAAGTGCAGTAAACGATTGTTGATGGGCATAAGATATCAATGCTTCTTACCTTAAGCTGCATTGTGTGCTACTAACTTGCAGAATCTACAATTGAGCTGAGTCTTTAATTATTCTGCATAGTCCAACTGCAAAAATCGATTGTTGATGGGCATAAGATATCAATGCTTCTTACCTTAAGTTGCATTGTGTACTACTAACTTGCAGAATCTACAATTGAGCTGAGTCTTTAATTATTCTGCACAGGCCAACCCCATAGGGATATTGGAAGTGCAGTAAACGATTGTTGATGGGCATAAGATATCAATGCTTCTTAGCTGCATTGTGTGCTACTAACTTGCAGAATCTACAATTGAGCTGAGTCTTTTTAATTATGGCATAAAATATCAATGCTTCTTACCTTAAGCTGCATTGTGTGCTACTAACTTGCAGAATCTACAATTGAGCTGAGTCTTTAATTATTCTGCATAGTCCAACTTCAAAAATCGATTGTTGATGGGCATAAGATATCAATGCTTCTTACCTTAAGTTGCATTGTGTACTACTAACTTGCAGAATCTACAATTGAGCTGAGTCTTTCATTATTCTGCATAGGCCAACCCCATAGGGATATTGGAAGTGCAAAAAACAATTGTCAATGGGCATAGGATATCAATGCCTCCTACCTTAAGCTGCATTGTACACTACTAACTTGCAGAATCTACAATTGAGCTGAGTCTTTAATTATTCTGCATAGGCCAACCCCATAGGGATATTGGAAGTGAAAAAAACAATTGTTGATGGGTATAAGATATTAATGCTTCTTACCTTAAGCTGCATTGTCTGTTACTAACTTGCAGAATCTACAATTGAGCTGAGTCTTTAATTATTCTGCATAGTCCAACCCCATAGGGATATTGGAAGTGCAGTAAACGATTGTTGATGGGCATAAGACATCAATGCTTCTTACCTTAAGCTGCATTGTGTGCTACTAACTTGCAGAATCTACAATTGAGCTGAGTCTTTAATTATTCTGCATAGTCCAACTGCAAAAATCGATTGTTGATGGGCATAAGATATCAATGCTTCATACCTTAAGTTGCATTGTGTACTACTAACTTGCAGAATCTACAATTGAGCTGAGTCTTTAATTATTCTGCATAGGACAACCCATAGGGATATTGGAAGTGAAAAAAACAATTGTTGATGGGTATAAAATATTAATGCTTCTTACCTTAAGCTGCATTGTCTGTTACTAACTTGCAGAATCTACAATTGAGCTGAGTCTTTAATTATTCTGCATAGGCCAACCCCATAGGGATATTGGAAGTGAAAAAAACAATTGTTGATGGGTATAAGATATTAATGCTTCTTACCTTAAGCTGCATTGTCTGTTACTAACTTGCAGAATCTACAATTGAGCTGAGTCTTTAATTATTCTTCATAGGCCAACCCCATAGGGATATTGGAAGTGAAAAAAACAAATGTTGATGGCTATAATATATTAATGCTTCTTACCTTAAGCTGCATTGTCTGTTACTAACTTGCAGAATCTACAATTGAGCTGAGTCTTTAATTATTCTGCATAGGCCAACCCCATAGGGATATTGGAAGTGCAGTAAACGATTGTTGATGGGCATAAGATATCAATGCTTCTTACCTTAAGCTGCATTGTGTGCTACTAACTTGCAGAATCTACAATTGAGCTGAGTCTTTTTAATTATTCTGCATAGGCCAACCCCATAGGGATATTGGAAGTGCAAAAAACGATTGTCGATGGGCATAAGATATCAATGCTTCTTACCTTAAGCTGCATTGTGTGCTACTAACTTGCAGAATCTACAATTGAGCTGAGTCTTTAATTATTCTGCATAGGCCAACCCCATAGGGATATTGGAAGTGCAAAAAACGATTGTCGATGGGCATAAGATATCAATGCTTCTTAGCTTCAGCTGCATTGTGTGCTACTAACTTGCAGAATCTACAATTGACGAAATCTACATTGCGTAAACAGGAAATCAAATCAAACGGTCAAACCGTCTCCACAAGTAAACAACACTACAGGCCTCTCCCTAAAGGGGGCAGAAGGGAAAGAAGGGAAAAAAGGCGTGCCAACGGCTGTAGCAAGGAACGAACCATGCAAAGAAAACTAATAAAAGCCTTCTTCCCCCTTTAGGAATAAGCCGACACGAGTAAACGACCGAAAACTGCAAAGTCATCACGCGTCACGCTCGTCACACCATGATAACAAACAGACAATGCGAATAAGATGCACATCAGAACGAACGCCTAATCTGTAGCCACTGAAAAAAGAAAGAAAACAAAGAAGTACCTTAGTCGTAAGTGAAAATGATGAAAAAAAAATGGACGCAGTGTGCTGCGTTCGTTCAGACCGCGTTTGGAGAATGTAACACCTACGCAGATCTTGAGCGCCGACATTTGAGCGCTAGGATGACAAAGCACAAACAGCAACACCAACCACAAAACAATCAGCACAGGGAAGCAGGCGTGCAAGCGGCGGGTCTGACAGACAAAAAAAAAAAAACTAAAAAGGGCATGCTGCTGCGGCCACGCCTTGTTAGTGCTGCCTTGTTAGCGCAAAAAAGCTGTTAAAAGAATGATAATAGCGAAAAGATTTGAACCACAGTGAGTGCAGTGATACAGGCTCCCCAGCTAGGGAAAACAATCGCCCAATACTATTCGGCCATTGGGACATTGAACAACCGAGAAAATCGATGCAATATGTGGCGTTGGAGGGTGCTTTGGGGTTCGATTCCCACCACTGCAAATTTTGCGTTTTTCGCAGGGTATTTGCTCCGACATTCTCATACCAACTTTAACTCTCCGTTCCTTCTTCTTCTCTCTAATAAGATATTAATGCTTCTTACCTTAAGCTGCATTGTCTGTTACTAACTTGCAGAATCTACAATTGAGCTGAGTCTTTAATTATTCTGCATAGGCCAACCCCATAGGGATATTGGAAGTGCAGTAAACGATTGTTGATGGGCATAAGATATCAATGCTTCTTACCTTAAGCTGCATTGTGTGCTACTAACTTGCAGAATCTACAATTGAGCTGAGTCTTTAATTATTCTGCAGAGGCCAACCCCATAGGGATATTGGAAGTGCAGTAAACAATTGTTGATGGGCATAAGATATCAATGCTTCTTACCTTAAGCTGCAGTGTGTGCTACTAACTTGCAGAATATACAATTGAGCTGAGTCTTTTTAATTATTCTGCATAGGCCAACCCCATAGGGATATTGGAAGTGAAGTGTTGGAAGTGCAGTAAACAATTGTTGATGGACATAAGATATCAATGCTTCTTACCTTAAGCTGCATTGTGTGCTACTAACTTGCAGAATCTACAATTGAGCTGAGTCTTTAATTATTCTGCATAGTCCAACTGCAAAAATCGATTGTTGATGGGCATAAGATATCAATGCTTCTTACCTTAAGTTGCATTGTGTACTACTAACTTGCAGAATCTACAATTGAGCTGAGTCTTTAATTATTCTGCACAGGCCAACCCCATAGGGATATTGGAAGTGCAGTAAACGATTGTTGATGGGCATAAGATATCAATGCTTCTTAGCTGCATTGTGTGCTACTAACTTGCAGAATCTACAATTGAGCTGAGTCTTTTTAATTATGGCATAAAATATCAATGCTTCTTACCTTAAGCTGCATTGTGTGCTACTAACTTGCAGAATCTACAATTGAGCTGAGTCTTTAATTATTCTGCATAGTCCAACTTCAAAAATCGATTGTTGATGGGCATAAGATATCAATGCTTCTTACCTTAAGTTGCATTGTGTACTACTAACTTGCAGAATCTACAATTGAGCTGAGTCTTTCATTATTCTGCATAGGCCAACCCCATAGGGATATTGGAAGTGCAAAAAACAATTGTCAATGGGCATAGGATATCAATACTTCCTACCTTAAGCTGCATTGTACACTCCTAACTTGCAGAATCTACAATTGAGCTGAGTCTTTAATTATTCTGCATAGGCCAACCCCATAGAGATATTGGAAGTGCAGTAAACAATTGTTGATGGGCATAAGATATCAATGCTTCTTACCTTAAGCTGCATTGTCTGTTACTAACTTGCAGAATCTACAATTGAGCTGAGTCTTTAATTATTCTGCATAGGCCAACCCCATAGGGATATTGGAAGTGCAGTAAACGATTGTTGATGGGCATAAGATATCAATGCTTCTTACCTTAAGCTGCATTGTGTGCTACTAACTTGCAGAATCTACAATTGAGCTGAGTCTTTAATTATTCTGCATAGGCCAACCCTGTCGCTAAATTGTATAGCGAGTTAGTATTTGTGCGCACGTACATGTACACTGTACCGTCACTGCAACGTTACTGTATGCCGCGCGTCTACGACGCGGCCTCGATTCATCAATCGACCCAGCTCGCGGCGTCTAATCTGACGAGCGCCTGCTGGCGGCTCCCTTAGTGCTTGTGCCGTAAATGATTCCGCGCCGCGCTGACCCAGGCTTCTTAGGTAGGTCGCCGTCACTATTGTCTACTGGCGCGTCGGGTGTGCAAACGTAAAGGGGGGGCGTTCACGTCGTCGCTCTACCGCGCGCTGATTGGCCGCGCCGCCTCGTCTGGCCGTGTCGACGGGCGCGTCTCGCGGCGCGTCGGGAGTTGGGACGGATTGTTGTGCAGAAGAAAAAGGAAAGCAATAGTTGTCGGGGATCGAGCACCATAACAGCAGAAGCCCGTTTCCCGATATCTGGTAGCACCGAGTGGTTACGCCATCAACCAGCCAGCCTATTGTCATCAGCCTGTCTAAATCCAGACACCAGCGTGGTTGGGCGTTCAGCGAGCCGAGCATTTGTCGTCAATCAGCCAGCCAGCGACGGATATCAAGCAAGTCTGAATGCAGACACGGTCTACAACAACAGCTCCCAACAACAGTCAAACTGGAGAGCCATCTGATGGCAACAGCGTGACACTGAGAAATCAGCTCGACTTTTCCCTGCGACAAGTCAACGAACTCACTACGGAAGCAACTCATGCTATTGAATTCGATGGAGACAATCGGCGAGTGCTGCTCAAGGCGCAAAAGAAGCTGAGCCGCAATCTTGACAAGCTCAATGGCATCATCAGGGAACTCCAGACACTGACAATGGAAAATGAGCCACTCACTGAAAGACAGCAAGAAGAATACAATGAGTGGATACAACTCCAAGGAAACGCTGAAAATGTTATTTGCGAACTGGATGCTTGCCTAGAAACAACACCGCTCCAACAAACCACCCAATCCAATGGGTCACCTGCAGCAGAATGCTCCAGTCACATGGTCACAGCCAAACTTCCAAAGATTGATCTACCAACATTTGCCGGCACTGATGTGATGAAGTGGCCAGAATTCTTTGATGCATTCGACTCAGCAATTCACTCAAATCAACAGCTCCGCCCAGTGGACAAGTTCAACTACCTCAAGGCCAAACTCACTGGCAATGCCAGAGCTGCAATCGCTGGACTGGATATGACAAATGCCAACTATAACCTGGCAATCGAAATTCTCAAGGAGCGTTTTGGAAGAACTGACCAGATCATCTCTGCACGCTACAACTGTCTGTACCAAATGCCTATAGCAGACACAGGATTCCACAATTTACGCACTACATATGACAGCATAGAGCAGAATCTCCATTCACTACAAGCTCTGGGAGAAGACATCGAGCAGACGTCACTGATTCCACTCTACAAGTCAAAATGGCCCACACAGATTCTGATTGAACTCGAGAAACAGAAACCTCGAGGAGAATCCTGGACGATGCAGCGACTAAGACAGAGTCTACAGCTGCACATTGAAGCACTTGAAGCTGGCGAAGCAAATCAAGGTTCAACTGAAGTGTCCCAAGGACAAATGGGCATGCACCATCACATGAGTACAAACTACAATGCCAACAGACAGCACACACTACACCACACAACAGAAGCTCTACTGGCCAGTGAACAGAGCCATTACCAGAGACGAACCATGCCTTGGTCAAACCAACAGCGCTTCCATGGTCAAGCCCAGCACCGTCAGCCAAAGGTGCAGCAGAGGACACCACCTGCGCCATGTGTTTACTGTTCTGGCAGCCACTGGTCTGACTCTTGCCCAAGATATGGTACTGTACTAGAAAGATATAGTCAGCTACAAGGTCGATGCTTCAGATGTATCAGGGTTAATCTTGCCAGCAACAGATGCAGATCAACAATAAAATTCGTTTACTGTTCCAGCAATGAACACAATAGAAGCCTCTGCAACATACAGTTTCCATCTATGCAGCGCACTTGAGTTTGCAGCTCCGGTGGTTGAGATGGACCAGCAGTATGAGAAAATTGCCTCCCCAAGAA
>JASAMY010003176.1:0-60691 GCA_030248085.1 Paralinhomoeus sp. GSCO2_6 | reverse complement strand
TTTGATATACTGCATGTACTTTTTGTGGCTGTAGCAGTCTAACGCCGAGACAGATTTCGGTGCCGCCCACACATCGACCCTTTCAATTGATTAGCCCCCCCCCCAAACCACTATTCCCCATAATTATACACCCTCCTACGGCTTGAATAAAACAATTAGCTCCCGGTGGGATAATTATAGGGTTTACGGTGTATTGCAGAGCTGTGCTGAGACGCATTTGCATGTTTATATTACAGTATCTGTGTAATATCCGTGGTGAATTGCGCGCTTTGGCCTTCTGAAATCGCCGGGTCACGATTCCCTTACGATCTGAAGGCCGGCTGTCGCGTTCATCGTACTGTAAATAACGCCAGTTATGCGTTTCCAGCGTGAATAACGTGTGGATGCAAACGTCATGCAGCGTTTGCTACGCGCTGTCCGCTCACGGCGATCTGGGGCCGTTCTTAGACCTCGAAAAGCCCCAAAAAACTTAAAGCCTTAGGCTCAGCTTTAGGCTTTTTGCTTAGGCTTAGGCTTAGGCTTGTGGGTTGGGCAGGTTGGGGGGGGGGTCAGAACGTGATTAGCCGCTGTCCGCCATGTGCAGCGTTCGCCTCGCCCATCCCACTTCCCCCCGTCTTTGCTTATTCACTTTCTGGTGCTCGTGCTTCGTTGAGCGCGAAAGTCGGCGCTTGTGTTGACAGCGTGTGAGCCTAGTCTACCAGGTGCCTACTAGGTGTCCGCTGGCCTGCGGCGTGTACTGGTGCGTCCCGAATTATCTCTCCTCTCGCAAAAGAATCAGCTCTATCCATCCAACAGAGCTCTTTGCGCCGCGCATTGTACCCTTTCGAAATAACGTGGCTCTGAAATCATAATGCCAGCTTTGCGGTATATTGACCATTTTTCGCCTACCGGATGTCACGTGCTTAGCGTACGCGACTAACTCCGAACATAGTAAGACAACTGTTAGAGATAACAGCATTATCGCTTCGTAAGGACTTATTGTCCGTGGTAAATAAGTAGTGTCGAGTGTACAGTACAGGTATTGTATTCCAGTGTTCAAGAGGTCCGCAGATGGAGCGCCTACCTCGACCGCTATTAGCGAGCGTCGTGGGGAATTTGTCGCTGAAGGAGATGGCGACGCTGAGAGGGACGTCGGCCTTCTTCGCGTACGATCTCTTCCCGGCCGACGGTCGCTGGCTCCTCGCCGAGGACGTCGCCGAGATGGTCGTGGCTGAGGACCGACAACAGCTGGTCGGTTCGTCGTGTAGACCACGCGCTCCTCCTCGCCTCTGTACAAACGCGCACCGACGCGTGCCTACAGGACGTGGAACTCCTGACGACGGCGGGCGTGCGAAGCGTGTGCTGCAGCCACTTTGGCCCAGACCCCAAGGATGGGCCAACTCGCGTGAATACGGAGGCTGTGAAAGAGTTCCTGAGCAAGCTTTCCCGCTGCTGCCTGGGGCCCGTGTCGCGCCTCAGCGCCTTCACGTTCGACCTGCGACCAATTGTACGACTTCCTTTGTTTCACGCCAAGTGACAGTCTAGTATTTTTGACATTGCAGGCGGGTACGTGGTGCAGGCCTTCTGAGTCTGTGCTACTCGAGACACTCACGCCCTTCCTCAGCGACGCCCTGAAGAGGTAACGTGTTGACGTGGCTTCCTGCCATAAAAGGGAAAGTGAAGGCTAAATGAACACCACTTCCACTGGGTGAAGCCGAAATGCCTAAAACGATCACAAATAAATTAGCGAGTCCATATTTTGAAATTACGAAATTTCCATCTGACCGAGCTAATTCTTGTTTCGGGCTATCTGCATGTATCTACATGTAGGCTTGCTTGAGTGAATAGTCCTTCACCAAATCGGGGGGGGGGGGGGGGGTAAAAAGCGCATTTTTATAAGAAGGGGTGGGTTAATTCGGAAATTTCTGATTGATTTTTATGCATCGAAATGTCATCTGTAATGCATGCAAAAACAGGGGAGGGTACGCATCCAAGTGATGACTCTGTCGATCTACCCGCATTGTTGCCCGCAATTTCCTACTTTTAGCGACCGTCTGCGTTTTGTTCGCCTGCTCTATGACGCCGACGGCAGTTTGCTGAGGGCACTGAAGCCGCCGCAGCGGGGACTGCCTAGCGTGGAGTGTCTTCTCCTCGCAGGGGACAAAGATCGCACCGACACGACCTGGCTCGCCCACTCGAACTGGCCGAGTCTCATGCACCTCTCCATGAAATGGCTCCACCTCCGGGACTGGGACTTGGCCGTGCGCGCGCGCGTGCCCAACAACCGCCTTGGACCGGCCAGGGCGTTGGACTGCGGCCGGCTGCCGGCACTGACGAGGATTGGCCTCGGCTCTGTCAGTATCGTGCTCTTGGGGGCCGGCTTGTCCAGGCCAGGAGAATCGCCCCACGAGCTGTTCGCCAGCTTGCCTCGAGCGGCGCCCAACCTGCGCCATCTGCACATTGAATCCGTCCGGTCGGGGTGGAACATCGCTGAGGACGTGCGCGTCTCCTACCGCGCCTTCGTCGCTGCTGCCGAGCAACTGCGCACCCTCCGAGTGCGCCACTTCGCGCCCGAGTTCCGCGACGTCGCCGCGGTGGAGAGCGCCGAGTGGCCAGCGTCCCGCCCCCCCTTGAACGTGCTGAAGGGGCCCAGCGGTTACGCCATTCACCCGTCGAGTGGAGTCACTGGTGCCAACGTCCGACACGAGTGGCTCGCAGTATGCTCGAATTCCTTCGCCGACTGCTGCTGCGCCGGACACGAATGCTTCAAGGAACCGATCTTCTAGGGAGCTGGCGGCTCTTTCCTTTTGCGTGAAAGTTAGAAACGAATGGTGATACCGACGCAGAACTGTCTTGCGCTGAAAAGCTGTGTCGTGTCCTGGAGTGTTGTGCTGAAGCGACATGCTTGAGCTTGAAGGGGTGGAAAATTCCGAATGCGGGAGAGGTCAAATGTGTATTTTACTTACCGTAAACCCTATAATTAGCCCCCTAGGTGTGCTACTTGCTAATCGAGTCGTTTAGAGGGCCTGGAACGGGGGGGGGGGCTAATAGATTGGAATGGTGTCGATGTGTGGGGAGCTTTGCTGGAGCGAAGCGCGTGGAAGGGATTTTAAACGAAAAATACCCTGTGCGCATACCTCGGCGGTAGTACCATACCTGTAGGGGGCGGGGGGGGGGGGGGCGACGGCAGCGCGCGACTGCGCATCGGCTACGCGTTGCCGGCGGTCGAGGGCGAGTACTGCTGCGTGGCCACGAACGCGGCCGGCCAGGCCAGCTCCAGGTGCCACCTGCACGTCAGCGCCGCCCTAGAGCCCAATGGCGCTGCTTCGCCCTCCGATACCAATGGTACGGCGTCTACTAGCGTGCTGCCTGCCTGCCGCCCCGGCCGCGCACTGGCGCCACTTGGCTGCAGGGCTGGCGTCGGGGACGAAGCGGCCATCGCAGGAGAAGACGACGTCGCCACTTCGCCTCAAGAAAGACCTGGAGAGTCGGATTGTGACGGCGGGCAGCGATGTCGTCTTCGAAGTGCAAATTGAAGGTAGCTCCGAGCTGCTCCGTTTCGACCGTCGCGTCGGCCGCAACGCAGCTCGCGACGAACGCGCAGGCTCTCCCTCCGGGGTCGTGTGGCTGCGCAACGGGAAGGAAGTGAAGTCGGGCGACTCCGTCAGAGCGGAGGCGGACGGCGACACGCACCGTCTCGTCCTCACGTCCGCGCGGTCACAAGACAGCGGCGCCTATCAGTTCGAGGCGCGTGCCGACTCGGCGCCGGTCACGAGCGCCGGCCATTTGGTCGTCGTCGACGCCGACAAGCCGCCGACGCCGATGGTTGTGAAGCTGCCGCAGCCAGTCACCGTGCCCGTCGGCCAGCCTGCCAAGCTTCTCCTGGAAGTGGCCGATTCCAGCGGCCTCACTGGTACTTTCCCGGCCCGTCAGAGCATGTTTCCACTGGCACCGGTTTCTTTGCAGGCCAATGGGCGAAGAACAGCGAGAAGTTGGGCAAGAGCGACCGCTACAAGTCGGTGAAGTCGGGCAACGCGTTCAAGCTCGACTTCAAGGTGAGTCGTGCTTTCGCGCACTGTCGTCAGAGAAGCCCCACACGTGGAGGGCGTTGCAGCGCGTCGAGGCCGAGGACGCGGCCGTGTACACGATCAAGCTGATTCGGGAGACGGCGTCGGCCAAGGACAAGGAGAAGAAGGTCGTCAAGGCCCTGGCTAAATACTCCGCCTCCCTCGGCGTCCTTCTCGACCACTGAACTACCCCGCCGCTTCCCTCCCATCTAGTCACAGTCTAGCCCACTCGCTTCCTCCTACTGTCCCGTCGGATTTGCATACCGTAATCCCCGTAGGTGTACGGTGTCAGTCGGCAGCTCTCTAGCTTAGGCCGCGGTTTGTATCGTCCTGCTACTATTCTGCTCACAGCCGCCGCGTGCAGATTTAACGAAGGAGCAATCCAGAGGGGCACAGGAGTAGTGCCACGCGAATTCACACAAATTGCATTGTCATTTGAATTTGTACATGGCAGCTGCTTTGCGTTTCGTATTCCTTCGAGGCAGTCAAGTTCGATTCGCACTGCTCTTTCGGACATACTCCTTTGCAGTTTGTAATTTTCGTGTAGTTAGGATTGCGTTTTACTAAGAAATGGACCAGCCGTATTGGATGCGTAGCTGCAGAGACGGCCCAGCCGATTGGTCGGAGGAAGAAGACGACGAGTCGACGTCGGCGGCGCCGTTGTTGGGCCGCTGCCGTTTGCTGTCGAGCAGCGGGCGCTCTTTCCCCGTCGGCAGAGCGTCGCTGATGGCCCGCGTGCCGTATCTGCGGCTTTGCTGCCTCGGCGGACCGTCGAGCGCCGACGAGGCGCGCAGCTTCTGCGAGACCGCCCTCTCGCCGTCGACGCCCTTTTCCGCCCACGCTGCCGACAGCGCAGAGTCGGTGTCGGTGCAGACTGCCGTCGACCTCGACGAGCTCCCGACAACGAAAGACTCGCTCGACCAGTTGCTCTATCGTCGATTCATGGCGCTCCGCAGTCGACCGGCAGCGCTGACAATCGAAACTGATCTCAGCAACCAGCTGCTGACGGCAGTAGTCGAGTATGTGGACAAACGCGTCGTCAGAGATTTGACATTTGCAGTAGGTGGTACGATTGTTTGTTTTTCACTCGGCGATCTACTGGACTGGCGCAGCAATTCAGCTCATCGAAGACTTGATGCCGCTAGCGGACATGTGGCGCATGGAGGGCCTGCTCAAGCACTGCGTCGACATCCTGACGAGACGCCTCGACGAGGGCAACTGCTTCGAGGTCTGGATGTACGCGATGGCCCATCCGCCCCTGAGGAGCCTCGAGATTGCCTGCAGAAGCTTCATTTTGCGCCATCTGCGCTTTCTCTACAACGGCAGCGAAAACGCCGACTTTTGCAGATTAGACGGTCGGTGTCCTGCATGCGCAATTGGACCGAGTCGTCGAGTCACCCTCTCCTCTTTCAGCCACGTCGCTCCGCCGACTGCTCGCGGACGACTGGCTGAACGTTCGCAGCGAGTCTGAAACTGCGGACATGATCCTCACGTGGCTCCAGAGCGCCAGCGATGGCGTCACTCCGCTCGCGCTGATTTCGCTGCTTGAGACGATCCGATACGCGACGACGAGAGACGCCGACGAGCTGCTCGACACGCTCCTCGAAGGAGTCGCCGAGTCGGCAGCGTCGTCAAATCTGCTCAGCGCAGCCCGTTTCTTCGTCACCGGCGCCAACTTCAAACTACGTTCCGCGTCGACGCCCAACCAGCCGCTGCGACACCCGCAGCACCTACTGGTCGTCTTTGGAGGCTGGACCCAAGGGTCGCCGACTAACGAAACGCTCATATTCAACGAACGCGAGAACGCCTGGAGACATTACGTGCGACACGCTGGCGTCGCGCGTCGTTCATTGATTGGACCCTGGTTCAGCATGCCGAGAACGAGACGGCCGGCTGCGCGTACCACGGCATGGTGGCAATCGGCGGCGGCGCGAAGGTGCTGATCGTGGGCGGCTTCGACGGCAGCGAGCTCTACAACTCCTCGCGCCTCTTCGACTGCGCCACGCAGCGCTGGTCGGCCGCCGCGCCCATGTACGAGTCGCGCTGCTACGTCGCCCTCTGCAGCCTCGACGACAAGGTCCCTCTCTCGCTGTCAACGATTCGCGACCGAGCCACCTACAAAGCGGCGCTTGCAGGTCTACGCGATGGGCGGCTTCGACGGCAGAGCGCGTCTGCGCTCCTGCGAAGCGTACGACGTGACACGGAACCAGTGGTCCATGATCGCCTCCATGCGAGAGCCAAGGAGCGACGCGGCTGTCGCCGCCGTGCGCGGTGCGGCAAGCGTCCCATTAGCTAAAGCAAAAGCAAGCATGGCTGTTGCAGGCAAAGTGTACGTCGTCGGCGGATTCGACGGAGAATCGGTCCTGCCGACTGCCGAAGTGTACGACCCAAAGAGCGACACTTGGTCGCGTCTGTCGGCTATGAACTCGCCCCGATCGGGCGTCTTGGCGGCCGTCTTGAACGACAGCCTCTTCGTCGTCGGCGGCTTCGACGGACAACGACGACTCTACTCGGGTGAGGACGAGGCGCGTACGACTACGACTGCGAACACGACAGTACGACGAATTGCAGTTGAACGCTACGACTACGATGGAATGCGCTGGACGGCCGTGGCGCAGATGCTGAGTCCCAGAAGCAACTTCGGCATCGTTGCAGTCGACGGCTACATCTACGTGATGGGCGGCTACGACGGTGCGCCGAGCAGCAGCGCGTTGTGCTCCGCGGCGCTGTGTCGTCAGTTCGACTGATTCCTCTTCGACAGGTCACTCGACGATCGGCCTCTGCGAGCGCTACAACGCCGAGAAGGGTCGGTGGGAGGAGGTGGCGGCGCTGCCGTCGGGCCGGAGCGCCGTCAAGGCCGTGGCGGTGCCGACGGAGCTGTGGGCCGAGCGCGAGCACGCGACTGCCGCAGCCAACGAAAGCCGCAGCCGTCGCCGCTCTCTCTCCGACGTCGAGCTGCTGCTCGCCCACAGCACGCAAGCCAAGCAAGCCGGCCGCCGACGCTCCATCGCCGCTGGCGAAATGACAGGGAATCTGGATTACGACCCGCGTGACATTTGATTGGAACGACAACTGATCTGTGCGTGCGGCACCGCGCATGATCTTGGACAGGAAAAATGGTGCTCTTACAGTGTAAGAAGGTCGCAAGTCGCAACCATCAGGTCTTGCGTTCGATTTACTACTACATGCACCCTTTGTGGCTGTAGCAGTCGCACACCGGCAAGATTTCGGTGTCGACGATGAACGGAACGGCACCATATGAGCAGCAGACGAAACACAATATTGTTAGGTAATAACAGCGTGTTGTATGTATGTGATGGATCAGAATAGCAGAATATGCGGTGTTACTGTAGAGGCAATCTATGTAAATATCCATACATCTACGTGATATTTACATAATTATACAAAGTTTTACGGTAATGTAGATCGTAATCGTATGTTGTCTTGAGTATTTTTAATGGTAAACGCTCCCTAGAGTACTGTGTGATACAACGCAATGTACTGTACGCAGCGCTATTTAAAAATGTTTTGAGTAGCGTCGTTGTTCCAAGCCGTCGTCAACGCTTGCCGACAGTGGGTCTCGCGCTCGCGCGACCTTTGTTTCTATCCCATAAACTGTCGAAGACGACTCTCCAGCCGAGAATGCCACGCCTTTTGGCACAAAGAAAGCGATCGTTGCGCCGCCTGCCGGGACGTTCGTATGCGGAAGTGGACACGTCTGCGGCGGAGAGCAGCAGCGACAGCGGTGGTGCTGGTGACGACGCGTCCGACCCCGTCGCTGGTGGGCGTCTCCTGCGGGGACACAGTCAGTTGTCCTCGTCGTCGTCGTCGTCCTCCGCTTCTTCGGTTACACTCCAAGCGGAGGGCTGTCCGTTGCCGATGGGCGAGGCGCTGGCAGTTCTGCGTCGCGTGTCTCGTTCGTCCGAGGGGTGCGGGGAGTCGCCGCGCTGCGCTCTCTGCGGCGTCGCCGACGAGCAGCTCGGCCTGACTGCCGACGACGGCGACGTGGGCTTGTACGAGAGACTGGGCTACGCGCTTGGTGCCACGCTCAAGCGATCTGTCGGCAAAGATGCGTTCGGCACGCGTGGCGCTCCATTCGACTTCGGCGTTCACGAGCCCTGCCTGGCGAGTCTTGATCGGGTTGCCGTTGGCTGTGGTGTCCTATGGGCTTGCTTGTGGCGCCGCTTCAGAAGACCTCTTCATGCAAGGCGATCCCGTTCAGTGGGCCGCCTCTGCCCTTGTCCGTCTGCGGCGTGACCGCTCCATCGTTAGCGGCCGAGGTGACGCGAGCGGCCGCGCTCAGCTGCTGCTTCTGCGGCAAGCGCGGCGCTTTCCTGCACTGCGCCGAGCGGCAGCGCGTTCGATGCGGCAAGACGTTCCACCACACGTGCGGCTCGGCCAACGGCGTCTTCTTTCAGTTCCTCGACCCTTGCAGGTGACCATTTTTCTTGTGCGACATTCGACGATCGATCGCTTCCAACAACGCTTTCTGCAGAGCCTATTGCGACGAGCACGCTGGCTCTGTGGTGGAGGAGAAACTCTTTGAGGCGGGCAAGGAGCGCTCGCGCACGGCGACGACTGAGGAGGAGGAGGACGGACCTCGCCTGCAGCCGCGGCGCCGCCTCGTGGCCACGACCACTTGCGGCCTCTGTCTGACGACGCCTCGCGTGCGCATGCGGCCTCTGCGTCGCGCCGTCGTCGCCACCAACTGCTGCCGGCCAGCGGACGCGGCGCTGGCGCGCACCTTGCGCTACTACCACTACGACTGTGTGCAGGTGGCTGAGGAGACGGCGGCCGCAGGAGGAGCGGCAGCGATTCCGATTGCAGAAGAACGCGCTAGTCGCCGGCCGACGCCACCTGAAGTGTCCGCTGAGCACGACGGACGAGGCGGGCGCGGCGCACAAGGAGGAGCACGCGCTCGAATTCCAACGTCAGCTGCAGCTCCAAGGCGTCTTCATTCCCGACAGGTGGCGCTTCTCGCGTTGTTTGGCGCCTGCGTCAGCCAGAGTGACTCTTGGAGCTTGCAGAGACGCGCTGTGGGACTCGGCGCCGACTGCGGTCGCCGATCGGCGTCGACTACTCGCGCCCGTGGCGGAACGGCGCTGCTATTTGGGCGACGCGTGCACGAGCCCGCGAGGGCCGACGCACCACTTTCTCCAGCAGTTCCATCGCTGGCAGTTCCTCCCTCACTGTCCGGTGAGAGTGCGCGCAGCCCTCGGCGTGGGGGCTGGCAGTGGCGCGTTGCAGACTTGTCGGAGCTACTCGCACCGCCAGTGCGCCGGCCCTCCCTGGAGCTCGCTCGTGGGCGTCGACGAGGAAGGGCTCGCGGTCGACTTCCGCGAGCGGCGCTGGCACTGTCCGCCCTGCGCCCTCGTCGCCCGCAGACTCGGACCAGCCTCCTGATACATACTCGAACCGACCAGTTTGCGCTTCTGTGCCTATTGTTGACTCTTGATACGCGACTCCGATGCGTTACGTTGCTTGCTGTTGTGCACGTGTAGCTCGTCGCGTGCGTTGCGCGCTCGCTCGCGAGCTTCCCGTCCGGGACTGAACAGACGTGTGTGAGATTCCGTGGCGAATCACAGCGCGGTCGTGGGACGGGGGGGGGGAGCGTACGGAATCATCAACAGCCCGCGCGGCCTGCCTCGCGCGTCGTATTATATATCGTGCGAGTACACACAAGACGCGCCCGCGAATGGAGTGTGGGGTAGAGGGCGGTGTCGTATCCCCGTCGTCTGCTGCACACAGTCGGCGCGGCAGCGCCCGCCACTTCGCTTGGTCACTCACACCTCGATCATCCTGAAGGAGAGAAGTTCCTTTGTTCCCGCACTGTGCGTTTGTTCGATGGAGTTTTTACGTAGTACGGTAGTATACAGTAATCGGTCGATTTTGAAGATTCGGGTGCTACCGCCTACTCTACTGGCGGTGGGGGCTAGTGGGGAAAGACGACCAAGCGCACAGACCACAAACCAAACGCGCAGGCAGCCATGTTACACACGTCAGTCGTCAGTCGTAGGGTTCCCACAGAGGCGAAAGCCAGACGTGACACGAACAACCAGACACCAAGACGACTACGTCCACCGCCTCCTCACCCGACCGCCCCTCGTAGTAGCCAAGAGAAGCGAAACAAAACCGTGCTGACCTGTCGCGAGCTGGAGTCGGCTCTCTCTCTCCCTCTCTTGCTCTCGACTGGAGTGGGAGATGCGCGCTGCGGTTGGACGGGCGACTGAGACGTGACAACACGAGACGGCACTGAACGGAACCGACGACGGACGACACACGCACTTCGCCACCGCCACCATCGACCGAGTCCCACCCACACCCACGGACAGATCACACGGACCGACGACAACACAGAGAGCGCGCAGTCACTGTGCGTAGGGGGGCGCTCTTGAGACGGGGGGAGTAGAGAACGAGAGGCGCATGCTCGCAGACGACAGAGCCGACCACGACGACGACGACGACGACGACGATGACAGCGCTGTACACAATTTGAGATCTCGAGCTCCTCGGAGATTGACTGACTGACGACTGGAGAAAGTGGGTGGCTTACTTCACCGCACCGACTTACGTATATCATGCATGGATGGCGACACTAGAATATATATGACTAAAAACACTGCACACTGCTTAAAGCGCGGCACTCGACTTAAACGACGCGCGCGCGCGCGCTCTCGCGCACGCGGCAACCGGGAGTCATGGCCGAACTCTGTCGGTTGCTGTGAGATCAGTTGGAAAGCTTTGATTGACAACTGCCTACGGTACAGACGAGGAACTGGCAGTCCCTCCCCTACGGTCAGATCTGCTGCGCGCGATCGGTACTGTACATATGACTGGGGACGACAACGACTAGCTGTAGTGGTGTAGGAATGCCGCGGGCGCCTCTCAGTACGGTTTGTGCAGATCCTTGGGCCGCTTGAGCTGGACTTTGAGGCGCTTCATGCCGATCTGGAACCCGTTCATCGCTTGGATGGCCGAGTGGGCGCTCTGCGGGTTGTCGAAGCTGACGAAACCTGCCCAGGCGTGTTTCTCTAGTATCTGCCAAGCCAAGGTGACGTGACACGCGACCTACCGAAACACTTGCTCTGATTGGTGGCCCGATCGATGAAGACCTTGGCCGAGATCACGTGTCCGAACGGCATGAACATCTGCATCAGTTCGGCGTCGCCGAACTCTTGCGGCAAGTGGTAGATGAACAAGTTGCAGCCGTCGGGACCTGTGGCGTATCGACGCGTCGTCCACGATGTCCACAATGGCATCCAGCGCATACGTGAGCTGGGACCAACCTTCTTTCTGTGTCGTCTGGAATAGCGCCGCCTGCTGCGCAGCGATGGCCTGCTGGAACGCCTGGCCGTAGGCGGCGGGATAAGCTGTCGGCGAGTGATAACGTATTCACATATCAGTCCAAAGAAACGCATGGAAGACGACGAACTGGTGGCTTGTCCGGCACCCTGATCGTAGCCGGTCGTCAGCAGGGGCTGCGCTGCGGCGGTGGCCGCCCCATAAGCCGCCTGCATAGCGTATCCGTCGCCGTTGGCCGTATTCGGTGCTGGAATGTCGAGTTGGGTCTCGAAACAGGGAACGATAGAACAGTGCACGAGAATAGTACGTGAGTAGTGCGCGATTCCGTTCGTGTAGGGCTGGTCGGGCGTCTGGGGCGCCTGCTGCGTCACGGCGACAGGATAGGCGTGCTGGCCGACTGCGGCGGCTGCGGCGCTTTGGTAGGCGGACGCGGTGGCGGGCGTGAGCGCGCCGGCGGCCGCGGCCGCCGACAGACTGCTCAGTTGGTGCTGGAGGCCGCTGGCGGGCATGAGCGAGGCGAGCGGCGTCAGCTGGAGTCCGGTCGGCGTCTGCGCCCCGGTCGCCTGGATGGGAATCGTGCCGGTCGGCGTCGCCGTCAGGTAGGCGGTCGCGCCCTGTTGGGCCACGGCAGCGCTGGAGGCGGCCAGCGCGCTCGCCTGCTGGGCTAGCAGCTGAATTGGCTAGCACAAAGACGGGTAGAGCCAGTCAGTTGGTGCTGCTGTTGGGCGCGTCAGCGACAGCGACTCCTCACCTGCTGATAGGCGTTGTTGTAAATGCCGACTTGGTTCAACAGCATGGGATTCAGCAAGCCCATTTGTGCAGCCATTTGCTGCATCCTACAGTTGTACAAAGTCCCGTCTTGCGGTATCTCTTGGTGTTTCTGTACAAAAGTGAACCAAGAAAAGTATACCTTCTAAGCTGGCGCTCTTTCTCGGTGTCGGCAAACTTGACAACCAGACTTGATGACGCGCCCTAAAGTGGCACAATCAATGGTTGGGCAGAAACGTGTGCTGACTGTTGAGCGCTAGCGAATGAGCGAACCGGCATCGTCTGACTGCCGTGCAAGGCGGCGATGGCGGCCTGCGCCTCGAGGTGGTTGGTGTACTTGACGAAGGCGCATCCTACACGCGACCAACGTTCGTTGCCGCGTGCAACATAGACAAAGGTTAGACAAGGCACCCTTGCTGGCGCCGTCCGGTCCACGCAGCACGGTGCACTCCTCGATGGTGCCGTAGGGCTCGAACATGCGTCGGACCTCGTCCTCCTGCTGCTGCTTGGAGAGCATGCCGACGAAGAGCTTGCGGTCCTCTGCAGAGGAAACGCGCGCGGTGACCTCTCGTCGGCGCGCCTCCCCCGCCTCACAACCTTCGCTGCCGCGGCTCTCGCTGTCCGCCGGCTTCACTTGCAGAGGCCGATTCATCTGAATGGACCAGCAGCGTCCTCTCACCGGCCTCCCCTCGACTAGTCGAGCGCGCAACATGACCAAACGAGGCGACCGCGATACCGCGTAGTAGGGTCAGCAGCGTCGCGCGTTGAGCGAAACGCCACGTGTTAGCGCGTGGATGCCGCGACGCCGCGCCGTCTTCGACTGACGAACACTAACTAACGATCGATGGGTTGCCGACGCCGAACCGCCTCTAGGAATGGGCTCCGCAAGTGGCTGATCCGTTCGTCCTCGTCCGTTTAACGAAACCAATTTAAGCCTATTTCTTTGCGCCTGGTCCGGACGAAAGACGGCCGCCGCGCCGCCGCGTGTGAGCAAAGTTGGCGGGCGGCCGGCACTGCGCCGCCGCCGTCGTCGCCTTTGTCGCGCTAGGCCAGACATCCGTGGCCGCGCTCTGTGAAGTGGCGCCCAATGGGCAGCGGACGACGACGCCTGTCAGTAGCCGCCACGCATGCTGAATGCTGCGTCGCCGAGATAAGACGTCGCCGACGTCGCGGCAGCCGCCTGAATCGCCCACGACCACCAGCAGCTCCAGCGCCGGCGGCAGCCGGCGGCGGCCTACCATAAGGACGGTCGCTGGACGGCGCAACGACTGCGGACGGCCCAAAATAAATTAGTTATCGAGACGGAGTTGCGCTGCACAGATGGGTTCATGAAAGGAAGGAAGCGAGAGAGGACCGTCGGTGCCAGCGCCGACGCGCTCCGCGGATACGGCTAGAAATGACTTGTCCGAGGGGGGGGGGGGGCTGGCGAGAGAGGACTAAAAGGCTGCCGCTCAATCCTCACTCCCAACTTGCCGCCGGCCATGCGCTCATCCCTGTCTGCCGCCGTGACGAGGACGTCGTAAAGTCGCCAACTTCCGAAGAACACACGCTCTACAAAGCGCCTTTATGGGACGTGCTCAATACACACGGGCACTGCCGAACTACGGCGAAAGGCGACTGGAACGAAAGGCTCAGATTTTAGGACGGCTGTCTACATTTTTAGCATTCTGCTTTTCTGATGGGCCAATGTTCAGAGCAGAGCATGAAAGGCGGTGTTTCCTTCCTGATCGTATTCACGAGCACCTAGCGGTCTGTTCGAGCGACTTCATCGTCCCTAATAACGGCCACCGGCCCCCTAATCAGGTGCGACGACGACGACGGCGGCGGCTTAGAGGCGGCTGCGACGTCGACCGAAGTCGGCAGGCGGGGCGACGTGCCGTGGGCGCGCCCTGACACCCGGGCCGCAACGACAGCGCCGCCGCATCGAGGCAGGCGTCCTTTCATTAGGACAAATTAGACGCCGATCGGAGACGCGCTGTCGTTCGCTCGAGCTTCTCAGCGCCGTTAATCAAGCACGATGCGCCGCGCTAGCGTATCGTCGACACAGTAGAGGCTAGCATCGGAATCAGTACAAATATTGCATGGGGAGTGTAGTTTTCCGTCAAAGCTAGACTTCCAGCTATTAGGCATCTGAGCAAAAAGTGCTTGATGTGAATGGCGTCCAGCGATCGCATCTAATGAACCCTTGGATGGACGTGTACGCATATTCAGCACAAATTGTATGAGATTGCATAAATGACTGACTTCAAAACATTGTACGGTACATGGTGGCTACTAGTACCGTATTTTCCATAAAGACTGCACCAGCGTGCGCGCTACGACCAGCAGCCGTCCGACCAACACTACAATGAACAGTAATAAAGTGTTCCAATACATGTATCTCACCCCTGGCAGAGTTTTCTGGTCGTGGAGAGAACCTTGGCACTTGAGCGCGCTGTCTCGATGACAGTAAGTCAGAAACGCACATCCTGCAAGCAGCAGAACGGTCACAGATTGGAGAAGGGGCCGCGCCAGGCTGGTCACCTTTGTGCATGCCCGTGTACTTGTCCTTCAGAATGGTGAACTCATAGACCTTGCCGAAACTCTCAAACAGGTGGCGGATGTCCTTCTCCTCGAGGTTGCGCGGAATTTGGCCGACGAAGAGCTTGAGTGCGTCGTTGTCCTTGACTGGGAAGCCGTTGCTGTCGGTGGAACCGCTGCGCTCGTCCATCGCCTAGACGCAGTGGATGTTGTTGTTGTCGGCAGGGGGTCGGGGACGATTGGATTTGAAGTCAGCGGACAACGTACATTCTGCTGGTGTCGGTGCTGCAAGACCATGGCCGTGTCCAGGGAGCAGTGCTGCGCTCTGTCGTAGTCGGCCGTCGTGTCTGCGTGGCGTCGGCGCCGAGGAGTTGCGCGGCGGCGGTCTCTGGCGACGCGGTGAAGCGACGGCTGGACGACGGACGGTGATGACGGACGACACGGCGAGACGACCACCACCACGAGGCGACCAATGCGGTCAGGCAAACGACGACGACGACAACGACGACGACGAGGACGACGAACAACAACAGCGACACCGACGACGAGACGGGACTGGCTCTCCCTAAAACGAATGGCCTTCCATGGTTTCTGTTGACTCGGCACGAGTAGCGCGTCGAGAACCGCGCGAGCGTTACGGTAGCGTCAGCAGCGGGGGCACAGCTAGCTAGAACTTCGGTGGCGCGAATGACCGCTACGGGAAATTCAGTAACAGCCGAGTGCTCCTAGGCGGTCGAAAACAGTGGCGCGGCTCGCAGTCGCACGCGCGGAGAAAAGGAAAATAATGGGCCTTGGCGGTCTGCTCCTTTCCCCACAGACGCCCACGCGCAGTAGCCCGAGTCGCCTTCCGCGAGGCAGCGCGGCGGGCGCCGCCGGCCGCCTGCTTCCTCGGGCGCGGCTAACGCGGACATGCACAAGCGTCGTCGTCGTCGTCAGCTCGGCTCGGCTCGGCCGGCAACGGAAGCCCTCGGCTGGCGACGGCCGCCGCCGCGTCGTCCGCTCTCGTTCATTCGCGGCCTCTCTCGCCCGCTAGCCGCTCGCTGTCTTCCTCCGGCTACCTCATTTTTGCCACCGCCGCCGGTTCCGTTCGGGCCGCGGCCTCAATGGCGGCACACGCGCCATATTACCTCCCCCGAGGGCCCGAGAGGAAACGCCGGTCGAATGGATCAAGCGAGTGAGGGGGGCCCCGCACAGCCCCCTCGCTTCAGCCGGCGACGCCGACCGACCGCGCTAGGCGCCCTTCGTCCGCTCGTCGTCGTGTCGGAGCCGACGAGCGCGCTGTGGAGGGACAGATGGCTCCGTCACTCGGTCGGGCAAACGCAATTTCTGTTAATGGCATTAGAGGGCAGACGGCGAGGGGGCGCTGGGGCTCATGCTCCGCTGCAGCCTCCTCTCCCCAATCCCACTGACTTGTCGAAGCAAGACGTCACAAGTCGTATGTATTCCCAACGCGACGGGCGTTCATTAATCTCCGGCTTCCTCAACCGACGCCCCACGAACGCATCCAGTCCGACCGACAAGCTATCAAGCGGAAGAAGGCGAACGAAGAAGGCGAACACCACAGACGAACAGACCACACAGACAACATCGCGCTGCTATGGTCAGCCGGACGGGGTAGACGTGTAGCCCTCGCGTCTCGAAGGCACGCTTTCAGTTGTACATTCCGTCTTCCGTCTCAACGCACAAATACATACACCAGTCCGAGTCTAGGCTAGCGTTGCGTGCGTGCGTTGCACTGATTGCGTCGCAGCGATCGAAGCGGCTAGCTCGTTAGCGTCTGCCGGCGGCGGTCCCTTCGAGGCGACTCTTCGGAGGCGCATAAGTAAGGAATAGACGGTCGCCGACGTCCGACCACGCGCGTCCCCGGCCCACTGAAGGAACACCGACACCGTATTTGCTTCGTTTGTCCGTGCGTGTCGACGCCGGCAGCCAGCTGTGTGTGCGGGCTCTCTGCGTGCGAGGCTGTTCGACGCCCAAGAAGCCGGGAGGTTTGCAGAGTAAGCTCGCGCACAAAATTACAAATAGGACACGAGAGAAACAGACGAGGACGGCGCGCGCGACGGACGGCGACGCGGTCTCGGTCGGCGGCGGAGCCGGCGGGCGTGCGGGGGGGGGGGGAGCACAAGGAGCATCACGAGGTTGTGTCTCGAAAGTCGTGGGCGCCGGCGACGACGGCCGACAACTGGAGACGGCGGCGAGAGGGCGATTGAAAGAGCTCGGCGAGAGAGACAGAGAGATATGCGCGTCCACCGCATGTCGGCGTCAAGACGGCAACGCCTGCTGCTGTTGCGCCGCCTTGGACGGCTCGCAGCGGGCGGGGTCCAGTTGAGCAATCGTGTCGGCCGCCTTCTTGACCGAGACGCCGGCCTGTGGCGGCGACGGCGACGGCAGGCCGAGCGTCTGCGCTATGAGGCCCATCAGCTCCTCGGCGTTGTCCTCAACGCGAAAACGAACGCTCCACTCATCGCGCCAGATTCGCCAAACTGCGCGCCCACCTCTCGGATGAGTCCGTGGGCGACCAACTCGCTGACGAGCGTGTCGGCCGTGTCCGTGCCGCTGATGTCGGCCACTAACTGGCGGTTCATCTCGTCCTCCAGTTTCAGGGAGAGGGTTAACTGAACGCAGACGAGATGAGAGTGCGCGCCGGTCGGTTGGCAGACGAACTTGGTAGTGGAAGCCGTTGGAGGGGTCGGAAGGCTTGACACTCGCCGACATCCTAATAATCCGGCGCGTCTCCGACTTGCCGGGGGCGACGGCGGCGGGGTGGCCCTCGGCGGCGCTCGTCGTGTTCTCGCTCGAGCCACCAGTCACCGACGAGTGGCCTGCACACACAACGCATTTCGTCGACCGGCACCCCCAAATAGACATGCGCGTCCTTGCCGTCTGCTGGCGACATGGAGCGCTGGTCGGGCTCGACGGGCTGCGTGGGTCCGCCCACCGTCGAGCAGCTGCCGACGGTCGAGTTGGACTCGACGTTGCTGCCGACCAGCGAGGGCGCCGAGGGCCAGGGCGCGCCCAGCGCACTCGGACAGCCGCCCACTGCGCCGCCCGCGGCCGCGGCCGAAGCGGCGACGACGGCGCCGGCGACACTGCCGCTGCTGCCGACCACGCCGCCCCGGTAGATGGGGTGCGCGAACGCCGTGAGGGGGTAAATGCCGTTGCTGAACGACAACAAGCGCGCTCTCTCTCAACGAACGTTGAGAGACAGAGCGCTGTGCCGCGTCGCTCTGCAATACACTGTCGCGTGGCTTATATTGCTTTGTCGTAACAGTTGACTAGATCAGACACGCCTAGTCACAAGCGCATGCAAGATGGTGATATCGTCAATAACATCGTGTGCATCGTCAATAACAAAACTGGCAACTGAGAATGGAAAAAGTGGGTGAGGTGCACACCTGACATCCTCAAGGAACTTGTCCAGATCGGACAATGGAGAGTTTTCGTACTTCCAACAGACGCCGTCACGACCGTCATTGTGTGTAATTTCGGCGACTATCTAAGAACAGTTACGGCAGCAGTGTACAGAGGGAATGTTGTAGTCTGAAATTACGGTAACGCTACGCAAAATCCATACCTTCGACCTGTCGGTCTCTTTTAACCGGATATCGTCCTCCGACAGATTGTCAAACACTGAACAACGGGCGCCGGTGATGCACAATGCGCGCGCGCGCGGCCGCGTCGCTGCGCACACACGCACGGGATTTGTTGTTGACGATCTCGTGGGCGGCGAGCAGCTTCAGGGAGTGGACCTCGAAGAGCACTTTGTGAAAGAGCAGCTCGCGCGCCGTCAGCCTCTCGGAGGGCTCCTTGCAGAGGCAGCTCTCGACGAAGTCCTGCCGATCGACACAGACGGCCAGTGGATAGATTGCCGTGTCGACACGCTCAGAGTCACTGACCCTCTGCAGGGGGTCCTCGAGCGACTCGAGCTTCTTCTGTACGAGCTCGGGCGTGACGAAGGCCGGCTTGGAGGGCGCCGCCTTGGCGGCCGCCTCCGCCGCGGACGTCGGCGTCGCGTCGGCAGGGAAGGGAGCGCCGGCGGCGGTGCCGAGAGCGCCCTCGGAGCCGCCGGCGCCGACGCCGTTGGCGCCGAAACCCAACACGGCCATCTGAGCGATGGGCTGGGGCGTGTCGGCGCCCAAGGGAGCCCTTCAAACCTCGAGCGCGCAGATGCCGAACGCGTAGATGTCCGAGGCGGGACTCACGGCCGTCGCGCCTTCTGCAACGGACGAATTGCGTCGACGCGGGCGCAGGGGACGCGGACGCTGGGACGCTCACGTTCGAACTCGGGCGCGATGTAGTGGAGATTGCGGACGTTCTCGCGGAACGTCTTGACGTGGTGGTGGATGGCGTTGGGGGCGACGACGCCGATTTTGACGAGGCCGTTCTGCTGGATGAAGATCGTGTTGCAGCCCAGGTTGCCGTGCACGATGGGCGGCTCGCACGAGTGCAGGTAGCTGAGCGCGGAGAGGATCTGCGTGCACCACTTCTTCCAGGCCTGCGCGCAAACCGAGTCGGCACTCAGCGGCACACGCAACAAGAGCGTCGACGCGCACCTTGCCGCTGAGCGCCTTGCTGCCCACCCGCGTCCGCTTGAGGAACTGACTCATGCTACCCGACGACATATACTCCGTTATGAATATCACCTGAAAATGGAACGTCGCATTGCTACGGCAAAATGTACTGCGTCGTGCGATGCGTTTGCAGGGGAACAGTTGCACTGGCTTGTTGCAATTCGTCACGCAGCCAATGGTCAGAGTGCAGTGCGGTTTCCCCTTCGTTCCTTCTCCCAGCTGTGTCCTCTCGGTTATCCGCTGCCGCACGTACGTGCGGCGGCGGTGCGAGCGACGGCGCCGATTGGCCACTTGCCAGTCACAAGGGCCGCCGCTTCGTCGCGCGCGTGACAGACAAGCGCGCCCGCGCGCACCCACGACGACAAAACGGTGCCGACTTTGGCCGTCCAGATGCGGGCAGCGTCAAGACAATAAAGCGCATGACAAGACGTGATACCGAGTCGGGCGGGTAAAAACGCGCCGCCGACTCCGAAAGTCGGAACGGCGCCGCCGCGTGCGCGCGTCGGAACGCCGCGATTGCGTCGAGTTGGAGCGGACGACGAGCGCGCGGAGCCGAAACCTCGCGGGGTCGGCCGCCAAGAACCGAGTGGCAGCGGCAGCGCCGACGGCAGATAAGACGACGACGGCCGGTGGCGCCAACGGTGCGCCAAAGGCGATTACGAACGACGAGAGACGCACGTCTTTTTGCACGCGCCCAACCAATTGGGCACGGCGACAATTCACGCAACGCAAGCGGCCGACACGGCGACCCCAGCCCGAGTTCGTGTGAATTCGCATGCGACTGTATGTACAATGTACCTTCTGGGAAAATACCAAACGAACGCACCCGCGGTTTCTCCGACTTGGCGTCCGTCCAGTATTTGTGGAACTTGACCAAGTTGGTGTGGTTTAGGTGCGTCAAATTCTCAAAGACCGCCTTGATATTGTCCTGAGAGGGGGAAGGGTGACGCTCTGAACCGAGACAGTGGACAGAGCGGCTGAGCTGCCGACCTCTTGGTCGCGAAAGTTTTTCCGCTCGGAGAATTGGACTTCGTTCCAGACGACCTCGTTGCCCGTCTCGTTGTCCATGGCCAGGAAGGCGACGTCGATGCCTGCGAGCGCGTCCCCGCCGTGCACGCTGACGACGACGACAGCCCCATCCTTGCTTGCCCCACCTACCGGGCACGTCGCGCTGCTTGACCTTCTCGGGCCGCTTGGACCACCGGCCGCAGGGCGACTCCTCGAGCGCCTGAGCAGCGAGCAACGAGTGAAAGCGTCGACACGCGCAATCGACCAGAGACAGAGATGGTCGACTTCGTTTTGGTCGTCGTCCTCGGAGTCGCTCGCTTGGCTCATGGAAGACAGAGCGGCGCCGGGAGTGCCGACACCGGCGCCGGGTGGGGCGCCGGCGGCGGCGGGGAGCGTCGTCGCGGGCTGCTGCAGAGCGGCGGGAGCCGGCTGGGAGGAGACGGGCTCGGCGGCGGCGGCGGCAGCGCCGCTCTTGCCGGTCTCGTCGGGTCGACTCGTGGAGGGCTTGGCGGCGCCGGGGACGCTCATGTCGTCGTCAGGCCGGAGGCGTGCAACCGCCGAGCGGTGCGGTCCTCGCTCGCTCGCTCGAAGCAGAGACGCGGCCGTGCCGCCTCCACACGCGCACAGTTTGCTGCTTCGCGAACGTCTGCAACGAAAATGGAACGCTCCGTGGTGGAGAGGAGAAAACACTCGGCAACGCGAGAGGTGCAGGCGCGCGCGCGCTGCCGGTCGACCCGAGTAAACAAATGACAGAGCAACAACGCGGCACTCACCAGCGCAGCGGCACTCGGTATGAGTCAGTAGAGGACTGTGGGTTGCGAGTTTAACGCCGGCGGGGGGCGCCTGTCGACGTCGACGATGTCCTAGCCGTTCCGATTGCCGCTACGCTGAGATCTTGGCTATTGATATTTGAAAAACATGAAATGCCGACGTAAGCGGAAGAGATGTCTCGAGTCGTCAAAAGGCCAATTGCGTAAGAGATAAAGTCGCCGTCCGTCGAGTGCGATCGTCCGCCGAGGAGGCTGAAGCGAAGGGAAAGGAAAGCTGTTGTACTCCTGTTGCTGTGCGCGTGACGACGCCACTAGCTAGGGTCGCAGAGCCGAGGCGTACAGGGACACACAGCCAGCCAGGACTGCGACTACGACCCGCGGCTCGTCATTCCAGCAACACGGACCAAGAACGCCAGCCGCTGCTGGTGTCTGCCGGAGCGGACCGCGACCATAGCGCTGGGAACGCTCGGCGTGTCGACCGCCACACGAGTACCAAACGAGACGCGGGTCGCCGCTCTTCTGCCCCACCAGCCACGGCCACCACGTAAAGAGAGAAAACGGCACGAGCCGCCGTCGGAGACAGACGCGAGCGGACGACACCGACCGACCGACTGCAGACGACGCCGCAAGCGGTTGGCGGCGGCGGCGGCGGCAGCGGCAGCGACTCTCAGCAGCAGTCGTCGACCAACCGCGCGTTCAACATTGACTACGCTCGTTATGCAAATACGAAACAGCTCTGCCTACCGTGTCTTGGATGAAAACCATTATTCAAACAGGCAGAAAAGGTTTAGGGATGTATCTTGGTACGTATCATTCATCGTCAATCGTCAAAATACTGTACACAGACGGTGTTGGCTCACTGTAAGCGTTTTATCCAATCAGTTTATTATATGATGTCTGTACGTGTCACACAGTGTATGCCACAACGGCTACTGTTGATATTTGGTAGCTGGTACTGTGGAGTAATGGCAGCTGGTCACTGGTGCTGTGGAGATTTTTCCACAACTCTTCAATGGCTCGCTTTGAGTTGGCGGTTATTTCAGTGTGCTTTAAAAATGCTCAGATGCGGGGACGAAGCGTATGTTAATGTACAATGAGCGTGACCAACGCACAATGCGCGTAACAAACAATACTGTAACAACAAACACTCCTCGTCGGAAACGCTACGTTACAGCGGTTTCATGCAAAGCAAACTGCGAACCAGACGAATGGGTCGACTGTCAAGTCGACATCCTTTCAAATCTGTAAAAAGAAACCGACACAGCATGGACAACAAGCACAAAATGGTGTCACCAACAACCCCTCCCAATATTCGACAGTGACGGTCAACTACACTACTTTTTCATCTGATTGTTCAGCGCCAACGCAGGGCCAATGACCACGTCAGCGTACGATGCAATTGCGCACGCGCGTAAGTTGCGTCACGTTGTGTGTCGTCCATGACAAAGCCAATACCGAGAAAGGCCGAAGCGGATGCAACGCAACAAAGAGCAGTAATCAGGACCATCCGTCGGACGGTACAGCAGATGGCCGCGTGCGAGACGGTCGACGGTCCAGCCCGGGAGCTCTGCAACAGTCGTCTTGCTGACCAGTGCGACCAGTCAACTTCTATGAGAATCAATCGGAAAACTATTTGACAGAATAGTTACCGTAATGTAGATACTGAAAACTCCACAAAAATCTTCTCCATGACTGAACGCACGGTTTAATGTGACCCACTGCTCCATTGCTATTCGGAAATCTGCTGAACGTCCTCGTAAACCCGCATATCATTGTCGACTTGCCGCATTGTCGCTTTTTGAAGAAGCCGTGCGAATTTCGGGTGTTGTCCATTCTTGTCCGTTTTTGTCCGTACTTCAAATTGTACGTTAGGCACACGTACGGTTTTGCTGTAGTTTTGTAGTTTTCGAAAAAAGTTTCGGAGAATCTGCGACGCTTTTCAGAAATTTGGATGTGATTCGCTAGAATATCACTGCTCCTTGCAAGGTTATTGTGTCCGAGCTGCGACAAGCGACCAGTCGACATCAGTCAGGTACGTGTGTGTGCCATGCTCTTGGTTGCGCTACTTTTTGTTCGGACGGTGTCCGATTCATAGAATTGTAGTGAAGGCGCTGTGCTGTTGAAACATTTTTGACGATAGGTCCATAGGCCGTAGTAATTCTATCAGGTGAGTGTGCAAAGGCCGTTACACTTGCGCGAGAACGATGCGGCGCCAATTGTCAAGAGGAGGGAGTTGGACTTGACTTTTGATTGTCGCGACCTGTCTGCGGCGCAGAGAGAGAGAGAGAGCGCGCCGAGGAATCGGTCGGGAGACGGTGTTGGATGGTTGGTTGATGAGCCGACGGCAGCGGTGGTGTTGGCGGGAATCGGAGTGCGTACTGTTGTACCGCCGCTGCCCACGGCAATGATGCGACCTGACGCTCACGGCTGTGTACCGCTCTCTCAAGGTGTACACCGCGGCGGTGGGTGACTCTGGACGATGTCGTCGTCGTCGACACTGCCGCCGCCGCCGCCGCCTCCTCAAAGCTCGGCCTCGGCGCCGTCCGCCGCCCCCTCGACGCTGTGTCTGGAACACGTCACGCAGGAGCTATTTCAGAACCTCCTGTCGGCGAAACTCTGCAAAGTGAGTGTCCTGTCACTGCCCCCTGCTCCCAATGGAGAAGGAATAGTCGACGCCCTACTAACAACACCGCAAATCGAACTGAACCCAGGAGTCGTGTGAAAAACGAACCGGTGAAACGCGGCGCGCGACCAGAGCGAAGGGTTCGACGGGCAACCGCGGAGTGAAATGGGTCGTCACGTCGCTTCACCTTTTTTTCGGGAGATGTGTAGATAGGCTTGATGAGTCTAGGTCCGAGCTCATTCAAGCGAGAATTGAACTGACACCACACACAGCGCCTCGTTCCTGCCTAAGTCTCTGTTCAATTCAGGACATGAACCACTACCGTTGTCCCGAGGCGGGCTGCAACGCGCCTCTGGTGCACGTCCGCTATCGGAGCAAGTCCAAGCCCCACCTCAAGACCGGCATGTGGAAGTGCTCGAACACGGGCGTCACCAATGTAAGTCTTTTTTCTTGGGGGGGGGGGGTCGTTTCGCTCTTGGCGGTGACGTCATTGGCCCTCTTTCAGTGCGTCTTTCCGGCCGAGGAGGACGACTTCGAGCGGTACCTGACGGCGCGCACGAGCGAGCAAGTGGAGGCGGGCTTCTTTGAGCCCCTCGACACCATCGCCATGCGCGCCAGCGGCCAGCGCCAGGCGACGCCCTCGGCGCTCGCCAACTCGCCGCCCGTCTCGCCCATCGCCGTTGCTCTCATCGACTTGGACCCAGAGAGCAACGGTGACGTCAGCGAGGCCCAGCGCTGGCCCACAGAGGAAGGGTCGACGAGCGGCGCGCCCTCCGAGCAGGACATGACGAACAGCAGCATGACCACGCCCCCACTAGACGAAGAGCCGGCGCCGTCCGACGCGTCCATTTCCAGCGCCTCGTCGCCTCGTAAGCCGCTGTATTCCCCTTGGCGACTGTGTTCCACTTCAACGGTGTGTTTAGCGCTGACGGACGAGCCGATTGTCCTGTCGTCGGCCGCTGCCGTGGTACCGGACGCGCTGACGAGCGCCGACAGCGGCGCTGCTGTGGGAAGAGAGAGCGGCGCCGCCTCTGCCTCGTCTTCGGCTCCGCCCTCGGAGGAGTTCGACCGCGCGGTGGAGGAGGTGCTGTGCAAGTCGCCCACCCTGCCGCAGCTCGGCCTCTCGTTCGACGAGCACGGCCTCCTGCGCAAGGACTCGGTCGGCGTGGCCGACTTCGCCGCGCTGGTGCGTTCCCCCGGCGCCGACGGCCAGTCGTCGTCGTCGCTGCTCCTCTGCTGGCCTGACAGCCGCGTGTCTCCTCAGGATGTGCTGGAGCGGGACAACGGCTCCTGCGCGCTCGCCCAGCAGGCGCCAGCGCGGGAGTTGGCGCTGCCCGCCGACTGTCGACGGGCCGTCATGCCTCGTCGACGGCCGACGACGGCGCCGCTCTGTGACTCGACTCGAGAGGGCGCCGTCGAGCTGAGCGCCGTCACTGTCCGGCAAATGAAGTCCACCGACAAGGCGCAGATTCCGCAGTTGCACCTGAACGCCAGTCTGGGCTCGGAGCTCAAGAAGTCCCTGGAGCAACCACCGCTGTGCGCCGACACATTGGCGGCAGAGCGACTCGTCAGCTATTCCGTCGTGCCGTCTACAGGTGCCTCGTCGGCATTACAGCCGGAGGTGGTCACCGCAGCGACGAAGGGTATGGTACCGCAAACGTATGCGTGTGCGACGTTGTGTGTCAACCGTAGAATGTTCTAGGTCCCGACACAGCCATTGTGGTGCCTGCTGACACTGAGAGTGCGTCCAAACGAACCTCGGCGGAGGAATCGGCGTCGACGAGCACTTCGACTCTTAGCGAACTTTTCGACGCCGTTGGCCATCCTTCTGCTTCAGAAGACGGCGCGAGCCGTTCCGATTTGACGAAGATGCGTCGATTGCGCAGTCGAGATGTTCCGGCAGAGGAGGAGCGGGCGCGTCAAGAGTTGGGCTATTCCGAGAAACTGATCAAGACCTTCCTCTCGCAGCCGTCTCCCAAGCCGAAACGACCGGTGACGAAAACGGGCGCGGCGCTGCGTTCGCCCAAAAAGAGCAGCAATCCGCGGCCGACGTTTGACCCCCACTGGCGCAAGATCGACGTGAACCGCATTCTCGAGGCGTCTAAGCAGTCGGAGAAGCGCAGAAAGCGAAGGCGCGACAAAACGCCGCCCGCCGTCGTTGATCGTGTGGCACGCGAACCGGAGGCGCCCCTGTCGACTAAGGCGGCCGGCGGTGGAGGGATTCGCGGCCGGATGTTTAACCGACTCTCGTCGACCAGCTCGGCCCGGTCCACGCCCAGTTTCACTCCCGACAGCGCGCAGGGCCGACCGCCCAGCGGGCTAGACGTCAACGGCGCCCGTCCACCACAGCTGGAGCAGCACCAGACGTTCATGCGCAAGAACATGCGTCGCCGACTGGGCGTCCGGCCCGGCTACCTGGCCGACAGGCCGTCGCCCAAGGCCGCCGACAGTCCGCCCGCCGGCTCTGTCGACGAGCCCACGCCGGCGCCCAGTCCCGGCTCTTCGACCACCGCTGCGCCGATCGCCGCGTCCTCTGCAGACGGTGGTGCTGCCAAGAGCGAAGACGTGGACCTGAACAACCTCATCCAGCAGAAACTCGTCGCCGTCCGTCAGGCGGCACTGTCGCAGCCGAACACCTTCCCGGACGGCGGCGGACCGCCGGCCGGCCTCAGTTTTGTCAGCGCTGCCGACCAGCTTCAACTGCAGCACGTCGGCACCGCGGTTCTGGGCCCGTCGTCACTCGACCCCGGTTTTTCGGCGGTCGGCACCGCCGCACCATTTGAAGAACTGGAAGGGGCGCCCTTCTTCCACGAAGCAGCCGCCGCTCTGCCGCACAATTCGACAGAGGTGCACGCGACTGATACCTATAGCGGACACCATAGCGACATGTTCGTCGATGATTTCTTTTCGATTTGACGCTTTCCCCCCGTCATTGTTGACGATTGCCGATTTATTGCGCAGTGGAAACGAAGAGTCGAACTTTGCTCCTTTGCTGTGGGTGCGAGCGAACGCACGCGCCTGTCTTTTCGTAGACGAGCGTAAATCTCGGCGCTTTCTACAAACGCGTCCGGAATGCGGTTCGGAACAAGCGGGGACGACGACAGCCGTGCGGGCAGTTGCGTCGTTGGTGTCACTGGCTCAGGCGGCTTGACGTCGCGGTTGGCGAAGCCGTAATCGTTGCTTAATGGCCGGCTGCTGGCGAAGTGGCGTCTTCCGACCCCCTTGACGGCGCGGGCCGTGCGTGCGTGCGCTCCGGGCGGCGCCGCCAGCGGCTGCCGGCCAACAAACCGGCCGGCTCCCAGTCGGCATTCCGCGACGGCGCCTACTGACTGTCGGCGGCTCGAAGCGGCCGCGGCGTCGACGGCCTCTATCGATCAGTTTCCCCGGCGCGCTCGCTGACCCGTTCCGCCGCGTCACGTCACGTCACTGCAGTCAAACGAACTCCCACAGCGCCGAACTCACCGAAAACTTGAGGATGTTTACGCCATGGTGTCGCGCGACCGTTACTCAGCAATCATGTAATACACCATGAGCGAAGATACTCTGCTCTAGTTTTTTTCTAGCCCCCTCCCCGTCTCTCTGGAGCCGCGCTGGGAGCGAGGCGGCGGCCGCCGTGCTTTTTCTTAACGGACGGTGTAGCACCCGACAAATTTTTGCGTGTCGACGCTGTGGGCTAGCACCAACAGAAACGCTCTCTGCTTCCAACTAGCTCGGCGCTAACCTATTGGTGTCTTTTTGCTGCGTGTGTGCTCGATCATTGCTTCACACGACGACCACGAGCTCTCATGTCTGGTGGACCGTTTAATCTATCGTTTTTGTCGAAGTCGAAATGGCTTTCTGATTTTTTTCAGCGTTTTTTTAATTCTCCCGGGACTCTTGCTTGGCCTCTCGATGCGACCACTTGATAGCGCCTGTGCGCTTTGGTCGCGGCTGTGGCACACTTCACTCTAGACCGGGCGACGCCGCCGCCAGTCGCCATCGATCCGTCGGCGTTGGCTCTCCGCGTCTCCGCGTGACGACGACGACGCCTCAGCCGCTCCTCTGCAGCGCTTTTTCTGCTGTTCTTGACTGCGACGACGACTTCTCCTTCTTCTTCCACGCAACTCGACGAGCGCTGCGTCACCTGCCCTCTGCCGCCTAGAGAAACAACGCGCACTTTCTATGTTCCCCGGTCCCCTTACCCCTTCTGGGTGTCGGCAAACAGAAGGACACGCATTTTTGTATCGATTTGGTCGCCGCGGAAACGGAGCCGTCGGCCAAGTTGCGTCAAGTCTCGAATCGCCTTGTCGGCTCCGTCGTCGCCCCGGTGCGGCGGCGGACTGGCGAAGGGGCCGGCAAGCGCGCACCTCTCTAGCCGACGGTCGGCCGCGTTGGCGCCAGCCACGCTGGCAGGCGGCGGCGGTCGGCGCCGCCCTGTCAACCGAGTCGGCCGAGTGTCGCTGCGCAACAACGACTGCCGCTGCGCCGTCGCATTCCCTTTCCGTCTATCTCTCGCTGCGCCCTACCTGTCGTCAGGTCGCGCGATGTCTGACTCACCTGTGTGTGTCCTTGGGCGGCCCTGTTTTTCTATTCGCCGTAGGTTTCGTCTTTCTCTTGGCGACACGCACGTCGCTACCGTCCCTGCCGATTTTGCCAACGTCATTTCTGCGGCTGTTCTTTCCAGGATCACGTGTGCCCACACCAGACTGCCTCGCAGTATGGCGGTAGCGGTTGTGACGGCGGAGCCTGGCAAGTCGTCGGCTCTAATATCGGCGGCGACGAAATGCGACGTGCTGGGCGGCAATGCGGCTTGTCCGGCGGCCGGCTCGATTATTCGTCAACTGAATTTGGCTCAGCTCAACCGCAGCACCGGCCGAGACGGCATCGTCGCGCTCGAGAACGAGATTTCTACTCATTTGGAGACGAGAAGCGCTCCGGCCACGCCAGCGGCGCTGGCCCGTTCGCCTGGGGACGGAGACGCAGGGAAGATGACCGGCTCGGCGACGACCGACGACGGCGTCATGAACATCTCCTCGGGCTCGAACACGCTGGCCGGCGGCGACTGGTGGCTGGGCGGCCTGTTCGGCGGCTGCTTCAAGATCTTCAACAAGGCCGAGCCCCTCTCCGTGCTCTTCCAGAAGCGCATGACCAGCAAAGTGGCCGTCGGCCGCTCCGACCTCGCCGCGAGGTCGGAGCGCGTCGACGCGCCTGTCGACTGGGAGATTCCATTCGAGTCGATCTTCGACTTGGAGTGGATCGGCGCCGGATCTCAGGGGGCCGTCTTCTCGGGCCGATTGAACGGCGAGCGCGTCGCTGTGAAGAAAGTCAAGGAACTGAACGAAACCGACATTCGCCATCTGGGCTACCTCAACCACGAGAACGTCATCCAATTCAAGTCAGTGTCTCTTTCGGCCGTTTATTCCTGCTGTTTACTGCGTAACCGAACTTTAGGGGAGTCTGTACGCAGGCGCCGTGCTACTGTATCGTCATGGAGTACTGCTCGCAAGGTTGGCGAGTACTTGAACCCCATGAACGCAAAGTGTCCAACGTTTTCCTTTGTTTCTTTAAGGTCAACTTTTTGAAGTGCTGCGCCACGAGACGGACCTGTGCAGCTCGCGCATCCTCGATTGGGCGAAGCAGGTCGCCGGCGGCATGAACTACCTGCACCAGCATAAGATCATCCACCGGGATCTCAAGTCGCCAAAGTGAGTGACTGAGTTGTTGGCATACAAGGGATGAGAAGTACACACACCGGTCGAATTCTGTCGACAGCGTGCTGGTGACCGCGACGAACAAGCTGAAAGTGAGCGACTTCGGCACGTCGCGCCGTCTGGTGGAGGAGCGCAGTCAGCGCATGTCCTTCTGCGGCACGGTCGCCTGGATGGCGCCCGAAGTGATTCGAAACGAGCCGTGCAGCGGCAAAGTCGACGTCTGGTCGTTCGGCGTCGTCCTCTGGGAGCTGCTCACCGGAGCCGTCCCCTACGAGGGCGTCGACCCCGGCGCTCTCATACTCTCTGTCGGCGCCAAGTGGGTGCATTCTTGCGTTTACAAATGTACAGTGTACATTTAAACTTTGTCCTCCGTTTTGTCTTAGTCGTAATCGTTATCGTAGTCGTAATGTGACACGTTGCAGCAGCCTGAGTCTACCCATTTGCGACACCATGCCGGACGGACTGAAGTTGCTGCTGCGACAGTGCTGGAGTCTGAAGTCGCGCAACCGGCCGTCCTTTCGACACATCCTAACGCATTTGGACATCGCGGCGGCCGAGATCGCCGACATTGCCCCTTGGGCGTGGGCCGAGAAGCGCGCCAAGTGGAACAGGGAGGCTCCTGTCAAACTGTGGAACTCCGTCAGGGAAGCGTCTGCCGCGCCCTCGAGAAGCGAAGTGTGCTTGGAAGCTGGTAATAAACCTTTGTCGCCGCGTTGACTTTCCGGATCATAATTGGTGCTTTTTTAGAAGAGGAGCTGATTCGCCGGCGCACGGAGGAGCTGAAGCACGCGCGCGACGTGCGCGCCATGTTTGAGGAGCGGCTGAATCGCGCCAATCAGCTCTACTCGGAGCTGACGGAGAGCATGCTCCAGCTGAACCTGCGCGAGCGCGAGCTAACGGGCCGCGAGCAGCAGGTCGGACAGCTCCTGCGCAGGGCCGCGGCCGCCGGGCCAGCTCCCCCGCCGCCCCCAGTCAAACTGCTCGCCAAGGAGCACCGACGCAGCGGACGCTACGCAGACGGTGCGGGTCGTCAGCAGCCGGCTGACACAACCATGTGAGTGCAAGAGGCGGAGCGCTGAAATTTCTTGATTAGCGCAAGCGCCACCGCCGTTTCAGCTACTACGAGTCGACTGCGCATGCCGACGCGCCTTCGGTGATGGCGACCGACACCTACGACACGGCGAGCAGCGATGACGACGACCAGACGATGACGATCGTATCGGACAATCGCGGCGCAGTCACCTCGCTGCAACCCTGCAAGACGACGGCCTTCAGTCGCCAGAGCTCGGGCAGAGGTTCCACTGGAACAACGGCCAGTATGGGCGCTGCGATCTCCGGTTTGTTGAACCAATGCAGCGAGCAAACCAACAATTTCTATGCTGTGTGTTCCAGAACGCCTGTGGCGTGACCTGTCGGTGGGCGGCTCCGAGTCGGCCCGGTCGAGCGCGAGAAGCGTCTCGAGTCAGCGCCTGCGCCGCGGCTCTCCTACCCGGGTGTCGGCCGACAGCGGCGTGTGCATCGGCAGCTTTGCGACTCCGCCGCGCCAACTGGCGCCGTACCAGCTGCAGGCCATCCATGACGAGGAGGAGCGCCGGAGCTTTTACTCGGTCGACTCCGGCAGAAGGCGGCCTTCGCAAGGACAGACGCGCCGGCGCAAGCAGCACCACAAGACGTCGGCGCCGGCGACTGCCCAGTGGAGCATGTCGCTGCCGAACGCGAACAAGGCGTCCTTGGCGGCCGTCGAGCCGGGCGTGCACACGATCTACCGAAGCGACATCGGCCGCTGGTCCGACGGCCGACTCACGAACCAAGGCCGCGCCTCCAAACAGCGCAAGCGGCAAGTGGGACTCGTCCGTCAGTGGAAGTCGCCACCGCCGCTCGTCGTCGCGCACGCCGAAGACGACAACAACAACGAGTGCCTCACGAGTCACGACCGAATTCGTCAGGCGTCCGCAGAAGTGTGCCTCGGTTGCGCCGGCACATGTCCCGACCCGAACTGCCAGTCGAGGCGACGCCTCGATCAAAATAGAAACGTCCCCGTCGCCAAAACGGAGGTTCGTTCTAGAGAAGGTCTCTCGTTGCCTGTCGACTTGCGGTGGAGACGGCGAATTTGTATATTTAGTGCGTCGGCTTGTCGCGAGAGTCGACAAGTTACCAGGAGGCGCTCGCTGCGGCTGGCAGAGGCGGTACAACCTTACTCGTGAGGAACCAAATGGACGTCGACAACTGCAATGAGCACTCTTCGTCGGAAGAGAGTGTCAAAGAGAACGACCTGGAGAGCTCCCTGGACGACACCGACAGGTGCTTGTTGGATTTTCTTTGGCGTCCTGTATGCGGTCTGCACACAGAAATTTTCTAGACTCCGAGCGGAGTCGCTGGATCGGTGTCCGCCGGCGAAGAGCGACGAGTCGGTGGTGATTCGCGAGCCGATGGGTCGGTCGCGGGAGAAGCGTGAGCGCGCGCAAGCCGAACAGAAGGGCGGGGCGGCGTCGGCCGACGCCGCCTCCCTGCTGAGCAGCGACGGCTCGACGGCGATCAGCAGTCTCGAGCGCAGTCTGGAGCTGGCGGCGCGTCACTCGGACGGCCTGTCGGACAAGGAGGCCGAGGTACGCGCGTTCCGGAACTCGCTCAAGCGCGACGACAGGCACCGTCAGGCGCGCGCAAACGTGAGTCGGGCGCCGTGACGACGACGACGACGACGAGTTGTAGCTGGAGCGCAAGCGTTCAGAACGTCCTCTCGATTCCCACGATGATCGTGAGCGAGTCGTCGAGCGACGCCAGCAGCGACGAGGACGGAGGGCGCTGCTAACCACCACCGGCTGGGACTTGTACAGTGCAGACAGATCTACATTTTAATAGATGCTTTTCAACTGCGGTAGGCGCTCGGCGTACTTAAGATGGGTGAGATACTTCCCTGCAGTGGCGGTTACGCGTACACACGTGAGAGATCGTGACTCGCATTCGGCGCGCCTCCCTCTCTCTCTCTCTCCAGTGCTGCTTCAGGATCGTTGTTGTTGTTGACAATGTCGACAGTTTGTTTGCCCCCGTATCGTGCTCTCGTTCGCTACGCGTGTATCTCTCAACCGTTGTGAGCCTCTCTGCCGGTGACTGCGAACGCCTATTAATTAGTACACGCCTCGCGCCCCCTTACGACCGCCTTTGCCGAGAGCCCCGCGCGTTTGTCACATGTTTCGCTCAGACTGTACAAAAAAAGAATGGGCAGCGTCCAGGGCGACCGTTCAGCAAATCCACGAAAGCAAAAACGAATTCTCACGCGACTTGGTGGCATCTTGGAAGTATTCCTTTTTTGTGTGTATGCTATAATGCAATTTCTGACTTTTAAAAAAATGTGGAGATCTGTCAACTCAGTGAGGCACAGCCAAAGTTGAGAAACCCACAGTGGCACACCCTGTGCGCACCTAGTATATTGTAACTGCACATGTGCATGCACAAAGCGTTAAGGTGCACGCAGATACCGTATGTACATTGCATGGTCGTCGAGATATCATACGCATGTATCAGGTAGGTAGGTACATGGTACATACGTCGTCAATTTGTCGTGTCGTCGTCGCCAAGTGTGCAACCTTCAGATCGACTTCACAATTTGCCATTTTCTGAATTCCGAAGACACCATGCCCAATTATCAGTAATGACCGCTACAGAAAAATAAGTACCGACCGGCAGCGAAACTGCTTTCGGTTTGCAACCGCGCATTGATGTAGCGTCAGTTCGCTGTGAAGGTTCAAAAGTTACGGTAAATGCAATCTGGCAATTTGCATATATCAGGCATGTTTGGGGGTAGCGGACGATACTAAGCGTGAGAGCCGTCGTACCAGGCAAACTGGGTTCCCTAAAAGTTCCGTATGTCTCTCTCTCTCTCTTCTTCCTTGAATCTTCCTTGAAAGAGGACACGCTCCAGGGCGCTGTCACGCGAGTCGGCGCGGCCGCAGCCGGCGGCATAATTCGGAGGACGGCGGCGGCGCGACGTCAGCGTCGGTCAGCGCGACCGATTGAGCTGCTTGTCGACATCGGCCGCTTCTGGCCCCACCGACGAGACGAGGAAGAGGCGAGTCGGCGGCAGGCCGGGCGCCGGTGACTAATTGAATCGACGACGACATGTCCTCCAAACGCGTCCCGTTTTATTAGGAGGCGCCGAGCATTAGGGCTCGACGCTGGCGGCGATTTCGCGGCCGCGGTCGACGGACACGACGACAACAGCAGCTCAGTGGACGTCGTCTCGAAAGTAGCGCGCCGACTTCAAGAGGTCCCTTTCAGTCTCGCTCGCTCGGAGCTGGCGCAAGGTGCTGCCACACAGTTGGAGGGATACCTAGGTACCCTTTCAAAACGTGGTCAGCGGCGCTGAATGCGCGCACATCGGAACTGCTCATTCGTTGCATTGCCTGCGTTTTCTTTATGTTCAGCGCTTTCCGTCCTATTGTGCGGTCCGCGGAGCAGAAATTGCCGTACTATACCCTCAGAGTATCCATTGCCTGAAAGCCCAACCGACGACGGGGCGCACAATGCGACTGCGCCGTCTACCCTCCCTATATAGCGGCTTCCCCGTCCCTCATTCAATTTGTCAGTGCCAAAGAGCGTGTCTCCTTCATGTTTGACACAGACTCACTTGTACCGTATCGCATTCGTCGTCGCGCGAATGCAGCTTGTTTCTTTTTTGTAGGTACATGTATAGTGGAATTGGCCGCCTTCTTATATTCGGCAGAACCAAAACCGAGAAGGCGGCGCTGCGTGTCGCCGTTTAGCCGAGAGCATGTATGACCCCGGCTTTCAGGCTCCATCAGCGAGCGGCGAGCCCACCTTTTCGCGTCTCCTCCCGAAAGAGCCGTAAGACCGGAGTGGTCGGCGCCGAACGGACGCGCGTCTGCTGTTCCCTCCGTTCTCGGCTCATCTTTTTTTTTCGCCGAGCCAAATCAGCTGCTGCCGCGGCGCTGGGGGCCGGTCTGGAGCGTGGTCTTTCAATTTGGGCACAAGCACCAGTCCAATTTGAGTCGTCCGCGTCGAACACACCGGTGCTAGCGCCAGACTAAACAGACGGACGACGACAGCGGGGCGCAATGCGTCGCTGCTCGAAAGCCGATGTCGCGGACTTCGTGGCGCTAGCGGTCCGGCCCAACGTCAGCGTTGGCGCCCTGGGCGCACTTGTCGACGCGACGATCAATCAAACCAGCTGCAACTGCTCGACGCTGCAAACGGCGCTCCAAGATGCTCACTGCCGTTGGCAATTCGAGTGCTCCGACTACCCCATTCGGTTTCCGAGATGGCTGGCCGGGGCCTACCTGGCTCTGTTCGCCCTCATCGTCGTGCTGGCGGCGGGCGGCAACGCGGTGGTCGCCTGGATCGTGCTCGGTCACCGACGGATGCGCACCGTCACCAACTACTTCCTCGTGAACCTCGCCATCGCCGACGCCAGCATCGCGCTCCTCAACGTCGCCTTCGCCTCCAGCTACAACGTCTACTACGACTGGTGGTTCGGCGAGCCCTACTGGCGCGTCAACAGCTTCATGGCGATCGCGCCCACTTGCGCCAGCGCCTTCACCATGGTCTGCATGAGTCTCGACCGGTTCGCTGCCGACCTTCTCACTTGGCGACGGCGCGAGCGGTGCGGGTCCGCAATTGCAGGTGCATCGCCATCACTTACCCGCTCCGACAACGCCTTTCCAAGAATTCGACGCTTGTCGCCATCGTCGTGATCTGGGCGTTGGCGACGCTGCTCGCCCTACCCGCCTACTACACGGCCAAGTGCTCGCAGGCTCTTTACTACGAGCCCAGCTTCAGTCGGTCCGTCGTCTACGTCCGCTGCCAACCCGACTACGGCCGAGTGGCCGAGTTCAACAGCGCCTGGAACGCCACCGTCGTCGCCACCATCGTAGACGTCACGTAATGTCGTGAACGTGACAGCCGTCCGCAAACTGTCGAAGCCGCCGCCGTCCGCCAATTCTCTGCGCGGTTTAGGTACAACTACCTTCTGTTCGTCTTCCAGTACCTGGTGCCTCTGCTGGTGCTGTCCGTCACCTACGGCATGGTCGCCATGACGCTGTGGGGTGGACAGACGATCGGAGCGACCGCGCAGATCGAGAACGTCAAGGTGAAGCGCAAGGTGCGTGGCGCTCGCGACTTGGCGGAGAGAAAGGACGCGAGCCGTGTAAACCACACGCGCACCTTCGGCGCAGGTGGTGAAGATGCTGGGCGCCGTGGTGGCGATCTTCATGATCTGCTGGCTGCCCTACCACGTCTACTTCACGACGAACATGCCGGACTGGCTGACCTCGGGCAGCGAGATCAGCCCGCAGACGCAGGCGTTGCTCTTCGTCAACATGTACGCGCTCGCCATGTTCGCCACCACCACCAACCCCGTCATCTACTGCTGGATGAATTCGAAGTGAGAACGTTGTCTCCCCTGCCCAATCCGTCAGCGACGACCGGCTCAGGTTCCGAATCGGCTTCAAGTATGCCTTCCGCTGGCTGCCGTTCGTTCGGCTGTCGGCCGACGACTATCAGAACAGTGGTCTATTCGACGGAGGCCGGCGCACGAGTCGACTGGGCACGTTCAGCACCACCCAACCAGTCGGCGGGCCGCTGGCCGTCGGTCATGCCTCCGGTTCCTCGCCGGCGGCGGCGCTGACGACCTCCCTGAAGACGCTGCCGACGGCCGACCGCGGTCAGGACCGCAAGGCGTCGGCGCCCACCAACGGCCGCAGGCAGCGACCCAATCGCTCGAGCGCCGCCAGCGGCGACGAGTGCCGCCAGCCGCGCCGCGCCACCGAACAGACGCAGCTCATAGGACTCGACACCATCAGAAAGACCGCCGAGCAACAGCAAAAACAACGCTGCAGCGACCCGAAGTCTCAGTAAATCAACTACTTGGGCCGCTTCTACTGAGCAGGATCCATTGACATACCGTAATCTCTGTGATACCCATTTCAAACGAACATCTACGACTTTCCTGTGTACTGTACGTCTGTCTCCGTTTGTCGACGAGTTGTGCAAAACGAACACGGCGGAAGTCACGAAATCGGCTGACAGAACACAAATGAAGCGCATGGCTCTGGGAGTAAAACCAATACAACAGTAGCACTGCGTGAGATTCGTGGCGAAATTCAAAGTGAAATCCAAGGCAAGGCTCGCCGGGCATCACTGGCATGATGATGACACTAGACGTAGAAACTGAGAACCGGAACCGGAACGGAGATTAGCAGAACAACAGAGCAAGTGCCAAACAAAGGCAGGGAAGAAGTGAAGTGCGCGGGCAGCAAAATCAGCAGCGTTGGCGGCGTTCCGTCAGACGGAGGCGAACACCGATGTCCGAGCGCAGAATCAGCTCGGCCCTGGGGCGGATTTGGTCGCGCCTGTCGACCGCAACCGCCGTGTAGCGCCGAAACAGCCAAGACAGCACCGTCTTCTCCTCCATCAGCGCGAACCGCTGCCCTGCAACCACACCCGCTCATATTTACAAATTCCCGTCGAACATTTCGTGCAGCGATGTCCGAGTGGTTAAGGAGTTGGACTTGAAATCCAATGGGCTATGCCCGCGCAGGTTCGAACCCTGCTCGCTGCGATGTTTTTGCGTAGAGCTTTTCTGTTTTTTTCCAGGACGAACCGATGCAATTTCTGCTGCCGGCGGAGAAGGGCAGAAAGGCGTAGCTGTGCCGGCCTTTGCAGTTCTCGGGCAGGAATCTCTCGGGTACGAACAGCTCGGCGTCCGGCCAGTGGCGCTCGTCGCGATGCACGACGTAGGGCACGATCGCCACCTCCGTGCCGCGCGGCACCGTCAGACCGGCTGCAACGCGCGCGGCAGCAGTTGCGCACGACGGCACGGGCGGGACGCAAAGGGAAGGAAGAGCCGCCTCCTCACCGATGTCGTGCGGCTCCTTCAGCAGACGCGAGTACATGGGCACCGACGGGAAGAGACGCAGCGCCTCCTTGAGACAGCACTCGAGGTACTTGAGTCGACCCAAGTCGCTGTAGGAGATCTCGCACTCCAACGGCTGGCCGCAGAGCACCTAGGAAGCCGATGGAGTTCTTTCACGCACACAGGACGGACGGGCGGACGGACGGGCGGACAGACGCACGCACCTCGTCGATTTCCTGCTGGACCTTGGACTGGACGCGCGAGTGCGAGGCGATGAGGTGGATGGCCCAGTTCATGCCGGCCGCCGTCGTGTCGTGGCCCTGAGGGAACGGGACGCGTAGTGCGTCCGACAGGGCGCAGGGACAGCGGGGTCGCCTACCGCGAACATGAACGTGTCGACCTCGTTGCGGACCTCCTCCAGCGGGATCTGATCGCGTTCGGCCATCGCGAGCAGCAAGTCGAGAAAGGCGAGTCGACGCCGCTTGCCGTCTGTCGCTCCATCCGCGTCGTTGTTGTTGTTGAGCATGTCGAGGACGCTGCGTCGGCCAGCTGCTTTCTGACGAGCCACTTCGGCGCGACGCTCGGCGACCACCTGCCGAGTCGACGACACCGACAGCCGTAGTTTGAGGAGGACAGCCGAAAAGGAGGAAGGAAACCTTCTCCGAGAATCCGTGGAGTACGCGCAGACACCAGTCGTGCTCCAAGCCCCGCCCCAACAGACGGAACGACCAGGGCGTCCAGAGCCACGGTTTCTTAGTGCGGTCTTGAATGATGTCGTTGATCCTGCACGCATCCATCAGTCGAGTCGAACTACGGACGCAACGCAGAGCGCACCTTGCCACGGCCGTCACGTAGTCGGAGGAGGCGTTCGCCTGCGCGTGTACCGACCGACCCATCGCAGTCTCGCAGACGATGTCCAAGGCGCACAGCGTCACCTGACGACAGGAACCATGTCGGCAGGCTCAAAAGTGAGACGTCATTCTACCAAGGGTGCGACGTCGACAGGCGCGCCGACGCCTCCGTCTCGTACGTGCTGGGCGATCTTGTCGACTAGCGTCTTGGCCTGCGAGTTGAAGACGTCGACGAAATCGCGGAGGATGTCGTAATGGAAGGCGGGCGTCAGCAGCTTGCGGCGCGGACGCCACTCCGCCGACGGACTAGAGAAAACTCAGTTGGGTGTCGGACGGAACGCGACGCGTCGACAAGGCCGCCCGTCGACAACCTGGTGAGCAAGCCGCTTCCGAGCCAGGGGTGGAGGTTGCCGTACTCGTCGCCCTTGTTCGTGTGCCTCGTACTGCCGAGTATGCACTCCGCCTCGTCGGCGCCGAACACGACGACGACCGGCCAGAAGGAGAGCCAGATGCGGAACAGACGGGCCCGACCCTCGCGCTCGTGCATCTGACACGTGCCGACCATCTGCTCGAAGTACTCTGCAACCGACACCACCACCACCTCCCTCCAGCCCAGTCGACGCCAGCGCGTCAGCGCACCGTCGGCGCCTCGTTTGAACTGCAGCACGTTGCCGACTAGCGGATAGGCGCGCGGACCGCCGATCCGCTCCAGCAGACGCCAGCTCTCCCAGTGGCGGCGCAGCAGTCGGCACAGCAGCAGGGCGATGGCGCCAGCGACGACGGCGACCGCGAGGAGGCCCATGTCCGAGTTGCAGCGGTGCCAAACGGTTCAAATTCTTGGCAGCAGACGAGAAGGAGGGGAGCGCCGCGCTTCAAATGAAACGAGATTGCGCGCGTCAGCCGGACGCGACGCATCGCCGCCGCACGCGTCACGGCGCGCGCGCGCACGCTTCCCTGGACAAATATTACGCGCATGCGTGCGCGACTCAAAGGGAAGCAAAGGCGCAACGTCGCTCGCCCTCTCTTTATTCCAAAGGCGGCGGAGAATACAGATTCGTCTCTCCACGCGCACGCGGACTGGCGGGCGGGCGCGCTCTCAACGTGCGGAGGGGGGCGAGCCACTACGCTGTCGTCGACCTAACCACTTCTTCCCCTTACCCCGTCGTCCACACCCAACAAACGAAAACAACTCAACAGGGAGAAAGACACGCACACACACTGTCGTGACGTCTACGCATCCCCGTAAAAACAATCGCGCTAGAGCGAGGTCGCCGGGTGTGCGTTCGTTCAAGGGTCGCCGCCTCCATTCACTGCCGCCGCGCCGACAGCGGGGGCGGCTGCCGGCTTCTTGGGCTTCGGCTTCTTCTTTTTCGGTTTTAACGCCATCGTCAGCATTTGCACGAGCGCCGCGTCCTCGACCTGAAGAAGAAGACTCGGCGATCAACTATGGTTCGGCCGGTTCTTGGCTGCAAGTCTGACTGCCCCCCCCCCAGGGAATGTGGCGTTCGTCCGTTCTCCTTCGGTCTAGGCTGGATAGGCACTCCTGGCTGCACATGGGCCTCCGCTTCTTCCGAGGCAAGAGCGGAGTCTTGAGCGGACATTGTTCGTTTGTTTGTGTGTGGGCCGCTTCTATGATCGCGGGGGCCTCTCTCTGGTCACAATCGACCGCTGCTAATGGGAAAGACCCAGTCAGCCCGATCCTGGGGGGCTGGCCGGAATTGTCACTGCTGCCGGGTTGGTTCCGCTGGCCGGTGTCACATCAAGGGACGCCCAGGACATACAGTTCCCAGAGGAGACATCCCACAGATGGTACCGATTCGGGGGTGGGGGGGGGGGGTGTGGACTCGCCTTCTTGTCGGATTTGTAGACGGCCGTGTCGAGCGGCAGGCCGGTGATTTTGAAGAGTCCGTTGGGCATGACGAGCACTGTGGCCTTGAACTGCGCCACCCACTCCCCTTCGCGCTCCATCAGCACCTGCACGCGACAATCGGACCCTCGAGAATACCCAGACACAGGGGGGGGGGGGGGGGTCGTCACGCCCACCTGATAGGGCTTCATGAGGCCGTGCTTCTCGCACTCGACCACGCCCATCTTGGCCTTCTTCTCGTCGTCGAAGCTCCTCAGCGTAAAGGGCATGCTGCCTGCAAGGGAGCTGCTGCTGTTCAACAGTCTCCTGAGGAGCGGAACGCATTGTCAGGCCGAATGCGCACCAAATTTGTTGGTGGACTCTGAGAGGAAGAGTCGCGAAGTCTTCATCTTGAGCTGGTACACGAGCTCGTCCGCCTTTTTGTAGACCGTCGTCCTATGGTCGCCCTCGCGAGCCTTGCCTGCAAAGCGACACATTGTCGAGTGTCAGTCAGCCAGAGAAAAAGAGAAGACGCAAGCGGCACCTTCGCCGGTGCTCATTAGGACGTCGACGGCGTACACGTCGTGCGCCTCCACCTTGCACTTGTCCAGGTCCTGGCGCTCCTTCTCGCCCGGGTTCTGGATGATCTGCTTCTCGCCATCTAAACGGATCACGAGATGATCAAGGACTCAAGACAGGCAGACACGGAGCGCGGCGCACCGATCTTGTTCTTCTTGAGCTGGTGAGAGAGCATGTTCTCGACGGGCTTGACGGAGTAGACGTCGGCGAATTTCTGGATGACGTCCGTGATCTCCATGTTTGCCTTGCCCGGCCTCAGCTGGCGCACGGCCGCCTCGAGGGCGCTGTGCGCCGCCTGGATCACGTCCGCCTTCGCGCCCGTCACCTGCAACACGCGCCTCGTCGTCGTCGCGACAAAGGGAGGGGGCGGAGAGAGGGGAGGGAGAGAACTCGCCGGCTGCTCGGCCGAGGCGCCCACGACGACGGTGTGCGCGACGGCGGCGATGAAGCCGTCGATGTGCGCGCCCAGGTCCACCTTGACGACGTCGCCCTCGCGCAGCCGCGTCCGCTGCTCGTCCGACTTGAGCGGCGAGTAGTGGCAGATGACGTGGTTCACCGAGACGCACGTGGGAAAGGCGATGCCGCGCTTCACGTTCTTCTCCTTTTTGAATTGCTGAAATCGACAATTGAAACCCTGGCTGTCGTCGTCGCGTGTTCTCTGCCTGGCTGCCCCCCCCCCCCCCGAACCTTGGCGGTTCTCTCGCTGAGCAGCCGATCGCCCTCGTCGCAGAGCTCGTCCGCGAAAGCGTCCGCCACGACTTTTTTCAACAGGTCAGTCAGCACGGACTGAGCAATGTCGGCGGCCATATTGTATTTCGTGACCACTAGGTCCTTGGCCGTCGTCTCCTCCTCGCTTTCATCGCCGCTGCTGCCACCGCTCAGGGAATCGCTATCGCTGTCTGAACGCACGACCGCCCGTTTTAACCCTACGCGCGTTCAAATAACACCAACAAACGCGCCGCTTTCCGAATCCGACTCTTTCTTCTTCTTGGGCAGAGACTTCTTCTTTTTATCCGCCATTCTTGCGTCGAATCCGATAAAGCCGACACTGCACGCGCGCACCAACAACGCTTGCGCAACGCTCGACCGACGACCGACCTCACACACGCCGAAATTTAACGTTGTTTATAACCTCCAAACGTGTCGTGACGTTCCCCTAAAATACTGTATATAAAATACCGGAAATACTGGACCGGAAATACGAAAATAAAGTCAACAGTTAGAGCATTTGTGTCACCAAAGTGCGTTCAGTTGAATGGCATGTTATGAAGATACATGCACTCATGCAAAGCCTCAATTGCCCACAGGTAGCTTTTTGAGTATGCAGTGAACTGTTAGAGCATATATGTCACCAAAGTGCATTCAGTTGAATGGCATGTTATGAAGATACATGCACTCATGCAGATGGTATTTTGCACACACACATATATGCAAATGTGGGATATGCTCCATAGCAAAAGGATTTAACAAAATGAAACTTGAGGAACTGGTTTTGGTGGGGTTTAACATTATAATATTAAGTCATGTTTTTACAAAATTTTAGATTAAATATAAATGATGGTATTTCACACACACATATGCAAATGTGGGATATGCTCTATAGCAAAAGGATTAAACAAAATGAACCTTGAGGAACCGGTTTTGGCGGGGTTTAGCACTATAATATTAAGTCATGTTTTTGCAGAATTTTACATTAAATTTAAATGATGGTATTCTTGCACAGATGCAAATGTGGGATATGCTCCATAGCAAAAGGATTGGACAAAATGAAACTTGAGGAACTGGTTTTGGTGGGTTTAACATTTTAATATTAAGTTGTCTTTTTGCAAAATTTTACATTAAATTTAAATGATGGTATTTTGCACACATATACAAATGTGGGATATGCTCCATAACAAAAGGATTGGACAAACTGAAACTTGAGGAACTGGTTTTGGTGGGGTTTAACATTTTAATATTAAGTTGTGTTTTTGCAAAATTTTACATTAAATATAAATGATGGTATATTGCACACATATGCAACTATGGGATAAGCTCTATAGCAAAAGGATTAGACAAAACAAAACTTTAGGAACTGGTTTTGGTGGGGTTTAACATTTTAGTATTAAGTCATGTTTTTACAAAATTTTACATTAAATGTAAATGATGGTATTTCACACACATATGCAAATGTGGGATATGCTCTATAGCAAAAGGATTAAACAAAATGAAACTTGAAGAACTGGTTTTGGCGGGGTTTAGCATAATAATATTAAGTTGTGTTTTTGCAGAATTTTACATTAAATTGAAATGATGGTATTTTTTTGCACACATGCAAATGTGGGATATACTCCATAGCAAAAGGATTGGACAAAATGAAACTTGAGGAACTGGTTTTGGTGGGGTTTAACATTAAAATATTTAGTCACGTTTTTACAAAACTTTACATTAAATGTAAATGATGATGGTATTTCACACACATATATGCAAATGTGGGATATGCTCCATAGCAAAAGGATTGGACAAAATGACACTTGAGGAACTGGTTTTGGTGAGGTTTAGCACTATAATATTAAGTTGTGTTTTTGCAGAATTTTACATTAAACTTAAATTATGGTATTTTTGTGCACACATGCAAATGTGGGATATGCTCCATAGCAAAAGGATTGGACAAAATGAAACTTGAGGAACTGGTTTTGGTGGGGTTTAACATTATAATATTAAGTCACGTTTTTACAAAATTTTAGAATATAAATGATGGTATTTCACACACATATGCAAATGTGGGACATGCTCTATAGCAAAAGGATTAAACAAAATGAAACTTGAGGAACCAGTTTTGGCGGGGTTTAGCACTATAATATTAAGTCATGTTTTTGCAGAATTTTACATTAAATTTAGATGATGGTATTTTGCACACACATATAGAAATGTGGGATATGCTCCATAGCAAAAAGATTTGACCAAATGACACTTGAGGAACTGGTTTTGGTGAGGTTTAACAGTTTAATATTAAGTTGTGTTTTTGCAAAATTTTACATTAAATTTAAATGATGGTATTTTGCACACATATGCAAATGTGGGATATGCTCCATAGCAGAAGGATTAGACAAAATGAAACTTGAGGAACTGGTTTTTGGTGGGGTTCAACATTATAATATTAAGTCATGTTTTTACAAAATTTTAGATTAAATATATGTAACGAAGATTGGGTTCTTGGGAGGGGGAACTGCGCTGAGGGGACGAGGACCGCAGGCCTGTGACTGGCCGCCTACTCGTATCGCGCCCTGCAGCTCACTGCCTCAAGCTCTGAGGCGTAGGTTCCTCCAGCACTCCGGACGTGGCGACAGAATGCTCCTTATATAGGGAGGTACCCATTAGTAGCGTGTTGCTGCACGATTAAGCCCCAAACAGGTGGCTGTAGTGAGCTTGCTGTTGGCCGCGCCTGCAGACCTTGAACAGCTAATATTACTGAGAGAGTTGTAGTCTCAAGCTCCCTGCCTTGAGAAAGTATGTATAATAGAGGTGGTGACTGGAATGGGTAGTTTGTTTAGGTGAGAAATGTCGGAGCAATGAAAATGTGTGCAGTGGCGCGAAAAATGTGCAGTGGCAGCAATCGAACCTGCGACCCTGTCTGTCCATTGTCAAGGCAGGCCACCGTACCAAGCCAATGTCCCGAGGCAGGCCAACACACCCAGTATGCGGCCAACTACGGTATTTCCTCAATAAGTTTTACTGTAATTATGGTTGCGGTACATTGTACCGTGCAAATAGAGTAACTTCCAAACGAACTGCGCACGGAGGAATTGCGTATGAAATGACTCGCTTTGATGTCGCGAGTCGGTTGAGCGAGTTCGCTCATACGTATGCATATAGATGCGGTATTTGCAGTACATTGTACCTTACAAATTGCCAAACAAAATGCGGCAAGATTAATGCATTTTTACAGCAAACAGGTAGGTCCCTGTGGTGGGAAACAACAACAGCAACAGTAAGAACACAGATTCTCTTGCGCATCACAAGGGCGCTGCGAGAGTGGCTGACGACGCGAGGTCACGGAGTCTTCTATAGGTCGAAAAAATCCTCCTCATCTGCCAGCTCGCCCTGTCCCGGCAGGTAGCCTCGGAACCACGCGTGCATCACCAGCCACGCCCACACCGTCCACGTGAAGCATGGCCAAACGTAGTCGTCGGGCAGCATCCGCTCCGACTGCGCAACGTATAGGCAGGCCAACAGACACATGAATAGGATCCCGATCCTGCAATCGGGGGGAGATGATGAACGAAGATGGGGGGGGGGGAGCTGCGCGGTGCGAATTCAAAAGTTGTACTTTATGGAATTGCCATCGTTTGCAGTGGGAGGCGGCGCGCTCTGAATCGCCTTGCAGGGCCCACCAGACTCGGGCTCTGCCGCAATGGCAAAGGCGCTGTTCGTCATGCGCTGCAGCGAGTCGTCGGCCGCCGCTGTCGACGTCGTCGTCGTCGTCTGCGCCCGCTGCAGCGTAGCCCAGCTCGCGTTCTCGCTGTCGTTGGCGAAGTCGGGCACCACGACGAGAACGCCCGTGGTGCGCTCGAGCGCGTCGGCACGCGCCGCCACGTCCAGGCACGGCCGACACGCCGGCCGATCCGCGTCTGCAACGGTCGTCAGTCGCGATCGACACGCGTCGGCGTCAGGCGCGTGCACGCGCACCGAAGAGGCGCAGCGGTCGAACGTTGTCGTCGTCGCGGGCCGCGTCGCAGAGGTCGGCGGAGCCGTGGAGCTGCGCGAAGGCGCGCGGCCAAGTGTCGGTAGTCGCCGACAGCGCCAGCAACACCAAAAGCGCCGTGCATTTCAACACGAACATTTTTACTCAAAACTTCAATAAGAACGTGAATAACAGCAATTTATAGATGCTAGACACAAAAGCGCGCAACTGCAATGTGCGCAACCCAGTGAGAGCGGTTGAACTATATTATAGCTTATACTACAGTACACTGGATTTGATTTGGATTTGCCTCAACGCTAAAGACAAACGACTACGATTCGACTACGATACGGTTACGATTCGACGACGAACGCGGGGATGCCAAGCCAATGTGCCAATGTGCCGAGGCAAGACAAGCAAGCGGACACCGTAAAACGTCACAACACACCCAGTAGGCGGCCAACTACGGTATTTCCTCAATAAGCGGGTGATGCATATAATCGTGTATATAACACTCCCTATGGGATCACTCAAAAACTATTCCTCCAGCCGGTCAATCGGAGGAAACACGGTATACAAGCGTGTGGGATCCGAAGCTCTATGGTATTGACCACTTTCGTTTCTCCGTGTGTGACGCACTCCGAACAATAGCAGAGAACTAACGATTACGTGTCAGAATTACGTGTCAGTATCACGCAGGAATGTGTTTGCAGCCAGTCGTCAGGCCTGATCGGCTCTAGTCGTGAAAATCCTGTGCCCTGAGGCGCCGACAACGAATGGAACGCGGAACAGCGAGCGAAGCTACAGTACCCACGCTTACCGGGGCAGTTATTGCGCTGCGTGACGCGAGCAGCCCTGCAGCAGACTTTGCACTGTCCACTGACGCATTTGGCCGACTTTGGCTGGTCGCAGCTGGAGCAGAGCGGGTACTTTGGCCTCTTCGGCAAGCGGGCGACGGCGGGGGAGAGGTGCTTGTGCTCCAGCCAGCGGATGCGCTTCTTGGAGATGCCTGCAAGAACGTGCACATTTCCCCACAAAATCAACTAGAGAATGGCCGGTGAAGAAAGGTGCGTCACCCATTTGGCTGGAGAGGGCGTCGAGCTCCTCGCGTCGCTTCTGTCGGAACTCCAAGCGCTCTCTCGCCAGTCGCTCAGTCAGCGCCGACGCCTCGCCCAACTGCTCGTCGCTCGCGCTAAGCCACAGCAGCAGCACAGTTGGTGTGTGCCGGAATCGAACCAACAGGCGCCAGCACCCACCTCAACCTGTAGTTCGGCTGGCATATCCAGTAGGGGTACAGAAGAGCGCCCCTCTCCACGGAGTCGGGCTTCTCGAGCCATTGACTGTGCAGGTCCTGTGAAAATGCAATGTCGATTGTTTGGTTCAAAATTGTCGAGCCGACGCCGAACCTGACACCGCTCCCTCAAGGCGTCGACCACGGCCCTCATCTGCGCGGTGTCGCGCGCCTTCGTTAGTCGCACCCTCAGGTCGGGGTGTTGGAAGAAACTGAACTCTGACCACTCTCGGCAACTGGGAGTCGTCGTCGTCTGAGCCGACGCACCAGTGGTGCATGAGCTTGAAGAGGTGCGCCCTGACGTTGGCCGCGTGCGTGGGGTGCGTGTCGACGAGGTCGAGGTACTCGGTGGACGCGTCGTAGCTGGCGGGCGGCAGCGCGGCGGCCGTGGAGGGCGCGCAGAAGAGACGCGGGTTCGACAGCTGGCCCTCGGCCGACATGACGCCGTCGCAGCCCGTGAACTCGAGGCAGCTGTCGATGTCGGCGTACAACTGGATGTTGCCGTTTGACACCACCGGGATCGACAGCGCGCGTCTGCGTCGCACAGCTGTCAGTGAACACGCACAGCGCAGCCAAGGGCGTCGCAAATTTTGCACTAAAGTTTGGCAATTGCAAAATCGGCTCCGCTGGCGTAATTTTTCCACCAATTAGGGGCTGCTCAATTACAAACCCTTCAAAAACTTTGCCGAGAGGGGAAGCCTCCCCCCCCCCTTTGCGACGCCCTAACTCCAGATCGACGCACTTGACGGCAGCGACCTTGGTCCAATCGGCGAGGCCGGTGTCGGCGCCCTTCTGATGCCGCTGTCGGCCGTGCACAGTCAGCATCTGCGCGCAGGCGAGTGGCTTTCGGTGCCGCACGCACACACGGACGAAAGGACGCACCTGACAGCCGGCCGCCTCGATCATTTTCGCGTACTCGACGGTCCTGTCGACGCTGTCGAAGACGCGGATCTTGCAGGAGACGGGCGCCGCGGACTGCTTGTGCAGCGCGCTCACTAGGCGCGTCGACTCGCCTTGACTGGCAAGGCTGCTAAAGCACCGTCAGTGGAGCTCACCCAACTGCGCGACGAGCGGCCAGTCGTCCTGAAGGCGCCGTAGCGGCCCTTGCGGGCGATCTGCTGCGGACAGCCCAAATTCAAGTCGACACCGCACACTCTGTCGCCGGCGCCGTAAGCCAGGTTCGCCGCTCGCACCAGCGTCTCGGGCTCGTTGCCGCAGAACTGAGAGGGGGTCCCACGTCGACCAAGACCTCCATCCCACCACTCTCAACTCTCACCTGAACAATGAGGGGCGACTCCTGGCCGGCGGGAAGGGTGTCGTCGGTGAAATTGATGCGGCGATAGGTTCTGTCGACGGAGAACTTGGGCGCGTGCAGCATGGGCGTGAAGCAGAGCTGCGCACCGTGCCGACGGGCCAGCTGGCGCCACGCCAGCTCGCTGCGAACGGAACACTCTCCCGCGCAATGGCGCACGCACGCATGCGCATCTGTAGGCACCTCTGATCGACCATGGGCGCCAGTATTTTCCTAGGCGATCCCAGCGTATTGCGGTAGTAGGCATAGGCGGAATTATGGTGTTCCACGCAGACGGTGCTACTACCGGCTTCAGCGGACATTGTGTGGGGCGTAAACACTGTAATCGACTTTGCGACAATGTTTGCTTGTTTCAGTGGGCATGTACCGTACTTCAAACAACCCTCAATCAGTCAAATCAATGTACAGGTACAGGATTTATTTTTGAGCAATTTCGTCGTGACACGAGCATAGAGCGCGTCCAGCACAACGCGCGGAGCAAAACAAAATGCGGCAAGATTAATGCATTTTTACAGCAAACAGGTAGGTCCCTGTGGTGGGAAACAACAACAGCAACAGTAAGAACACAGATTCTCTTGCGCATCACAAGGGCGCTGCGAGAGTGGCTGACGACGCGAGGTCACGGAGTCTTCTATAGGTCGAAAAAATCCTCCTCATCTGCCAGCTCGCCCTGTCCCGGCAGGTAGCCTCGGAACCACGCGTGCATCACCAGCCACGCCCACACCGTCCACGCGAAGCATGGCCAAACGTAGTCGTCGGGCAGCATCCGCTCCGAATGCGCAACGTATAGGCAGGCCAACAGACACATGAATAGGATCCCGATCCTGCAATCGGGGGGAGATGATGAACGAAGATGGGGGGGGGGAGCTGCGCGGTGCGAATTCGAAAGTTGTACTTTATGGAATTGCCATCGTTTGCAGTGGGAGGAGACGGCGCGCTCTGAATCGCCTTGCAGGGCCCACCAGACTCGGGCTCTGCCGCGATGGCAAAGGCGCTGTTCGTCATGCGCTGCAGCGAGTCGTCGGCCGCCGCTGTCGACGTCGTCGTCTGCGCCCGCTGCAGCGTAGCCCAGCTCGCGTTCTCGCTGTCGTTGGCGAAGTCGGGCACCACGACGAGAACGCCCGTGGTGCGCTCGAGCGCGTCGGCACGCGCCGCCACGTCCAGGCACGGCCGACACGCCGGCCGATCCGCGTCTGCAACGGTCGTCAGTCGCGATCGACACGCGTCGGCGTCAGGCGCGTGCACGCGCACCGAAGAGGCGCAGCGGTCGAACGTTGTCGTCGTCGCGGGCCGCGTCGCAGAGGTCGGCGGAGCCGTGGAGCTGCGCGAAGGCGCGCGGCCAAGTGTCGGTAGTCGCCGACAGCGCCAGCAACACCAAAAGCGCCGTGCATTTCAACACGAACATTTTTACTCAAAACTTCAATAAGAACGTGAATAACAGCAATTTATAGATGCTAGACACAAAAGCGCGCAACTGCAATGTGCGCAACCCAGTGAGAGCGGTTGAACTATATTATAGCTTATACTACAGTACACTGGATTTGATTTGGATTTGCCTCAACGCTAAAGACAAACGACTACGATTCGACTACGATACGGTTACGATTCGACGACGAACGCGGGGATGCCAAGCCAATGTGCCAATGTGCCGAGGCAAGACAAGCAAGCGGACACCGTAAAACGTCACAACACACCCAGTAGGCGGCCAACTACGGTATTTCCTCAATAAGCGGGTGATGCATATAATCGTGTATATAACACTCCCTATGGGATCACTCAAAAACTATTCCTCCAGCCGGTCAATCGGAGGAAACACGGTATACAAGCGTGTGGGATCCGAAGCTCTATGGTATTGACCACTTTCGTTTCTCCGTGTGTGACGCACTCCGAACAATAGCAGAGAACTAACGATTACGTGTCAGAATTACGTGTCAGTATCACGCAGGAATGTGTTTGCAGCCAGTCGTCAGGCCTGATCGGCTCTAGTCGTGAAAATCCTGTGCCCTGAGGCGCCGACAACGAATGGAACGCGGAACAGCGAGCGAAGCTACAGTACCCACGCTTACCGGGGCAGTTATTGCGCTGCGTGACGCGAGCAGCCCTGCAGCAGACTTTGCACTGTCCACTGACGCATTTGGCCGACTTTGGCTGGTCGCAGCTGGAGCAGAGCGGGTACTTTGGCCTCTTCGGCAAGCGGGCGACGGCGGGGGAGAGGTGCTTGTGCTCCAGCCAGCGGATGCGCTTCTTGGAGATGCCTGCAAGAACTTGCACATTGCCCCACAAAATCAACTAGAGAATGGCCGGTGAAGAAAGGTGCGTCACCCATTTGGCTGGAGAGGGCGTCGAGCTCCTCGCGTCGCTTCTGTCGGAACTCCAAGCGCTCTCTCGCCAGTCGCTCAGTCAGCGCCGACGCCTCGCCCAACTGCTCGTCGCTCGCGCTAAGCCACAGCAGCAGCACAGTTGGTGTGTGCCGGAATCGAACCAACAGGCGCCAGCACCCACCTCAACCTGTAGTTCGGCTGGCATATCCAGTAGGGGTACAGAAGAGCGCCCCTCTCCACGGAGTCGGGCTTCTCGAGCCATTGACTGTGCAGGTCCTGTGAAAATGCAATGTCGATTGTTTGGTTCAAAATTGTCGAGCCGACGCCGAACCTGACACCGCTCCCTCAAGGCGTCGACCACGGCCCTCATCTGCGCGGTGTCGCGCGCCTTCGTTAGTCGCACCCTCAGGTCGGGGTGTTGGAAGAAACTGAACTCTGACCACTCTCGGCAACTGGGAGTCGTCGTCGTCTGAGCCGACCCACCAGTGGTGCATGAGCTTGAAGAGGTGCGCCCTGACGTTGGCCGCGTGCGTGGGGTGCGTGTCGACGAGGTCGAGGTACTCGGTGGACGCGTCGTAGCTGGCGGGCGGCAGCGCGGCGGCCGTGGAGGGCGCGCAGAAGAGACGCGGGTTCGACAGCTGGCCCTCGGCCGACATGACGCCGTCGCAGCCCGTGAACTCGAGGCAGCTGTCGATGTCGGCGTACAACTGGATGTTGCCGTTTGACACCACCGGGATCGACAGCGCGCGTCTGCGTCGCACAGCTGTCAGTGAACACGCACAGCGCAGCCAAGGGCGTCGCAAATTTTGCACTAAAGTTTGGCAATTGCAAAATCGGCTCCGCTGGCGTAATTTTTCCACCAATTAGGGGCTGCTCAATTACAAACCCTTCAAAAACTGCCGAGAGGGGAAGCCTCCCCCCCCCTTTGCGACGCCCTAACTCCAGATCGACGCACTTGACGGCAGCGACCTTGGTCCAGTCGGCGAGGCCGGTGTCGGCGCCCTTCTGATGCCGCTGTCGGCCGTGCACAGTCAGCATCTGCGCGCAGGCGAGTGGCTTTCGGTGCCGCACGCACACACGGACGAAAGGACGCACCTGACAGCCGGCCGCCTCGATCATTTTCGCGTACTCGACGGTCCTGTCGACGCTGTCGAAGACGCGGATCTTGCAGGAGACGGGCGCCGCGGACTGCTTGTGCAGCGCGCTCACTAGGCGCGTCGACTCGCCTTGACTGGCAAGGCTGCTAAAGCACCGTCAGTGGAGCTCACCCAACTGCGCGACGAGCGGCCAGTCGTCCTGGAGGAAGGCGCCGTAGCGGCCCTTGCGGGCGATCTGCTGCGGACAGCCCAAATTCAAGTCGACACCGCACACTCTGTCGCCGGCGCCGTAAGCCAGGTTCGCCGCTCGCACCAGCGTCTCGGGCTCGTTGCCGCAGAACTGAGAGGGGGTCCCACGTCGACCAAGACCTCCATCCCACCACTCTCAACTCTCACCTGAACAATGAGGGGCGACTCCTGGCCGGCGGGAAGGGTGTCGTCGGTGAAATTGATGCGGCGATAGGTTCTGTCGACGGAGAACTTGGGCGCGTGCAGCATGGGCGTGAAGCAGAGCTGCGCACCGTGCCGACGGGCCAGCTGGCGCCACGCCAGCTCGCTGCGAACGAAACACTCTCCCGCGCAATGGCGCACGCACGCATGCGCATCTGTAGGCACCTCTGATCGACCATGGGCGCCAGTATTTTCCTAGGCGATCCCAGCGTATTGCGGTAGTAGGCATAGGCGGAATTATGGTGTTCCACGCAGACGGTGCTACTACCGCCTTCAGCGGACATTGTGTGGGGCGTAAACACTGTAATCGACTTTGCGACAATGTTTGCTTGTTTCAGTGGGCATGTACCGTACTTCAAACAACCCTCAATCAGTCAAATCAATGTACAGGTACAGGATTTATTTTTGAGCAATTTCGTCGTGACACGAGCATAGAGCGCGTCCAGCACAACGCGCGGAGCAAAACAAAATGCGGCAAGATTAATGCATTTTTACAGCAAACAGGTAGGTCCCTGTGGTGGGAAACAACAACAGCAACAGTAAGAACACAGATTCTCTTGCGCATCACAAGGGCGCTGCGAGAGTGGCTGACGACGCGAGGTCACGGAGTCTTCTATAGGTCGAAAAAATCCTCCTCATCTGCCAGCTCGCCCTGTCCCGGCAGGTAGCCTCGGAACCACGCGTGCATCACCAGCCACGCCCACACCGTCCACGCGAAGCATGGCCAAACGTAGTCGTCGGGCAGCATCCGCTCCGAATGCGCAACGTATAGGCAGGCCAACAGACACATGAATAGGATCCCGATCCTGCAATCGGGGGGAGATGATGAACGAAGATGGGGGGGGGGAGCTGCGCGGTGCGAATTCGAAAGTTGTACTTTATGGAATTGCCATCGTTTGCAGTGGGAGGCGGCGCGCTCTGAATCGCCTTGCAGGGCCCACCAGACTCGGGCTCTGCCGCGATGGCAAAGGCGCTGTTCGTCATGCGCTGCAGCGAGTCGTCGGCCGCCGCTGTCGACGTCGTCGTCGTCGTCTGCGCCCGCTGCAGCGTAGCCCAGCTCGCGTTCTCGCTGTCGTTGGCGAAGTCGGGCACCACGACGAGAACGCCCGTGTCGCGCTCGAGCGCGTCGGCACGCGCCGCCACGTCCAGGCACGGCCGACACGCCGGCCGATCCGCGTCTGCAACGGTCGTCAGTCGCGATCGACACGCGTCGGCGACAGGCGCGTGCACGCGCACCGAAGAGCAGCGGTCGAAAGTTGTCGTCGTCGCGGGCCGCGTCGCAGAGGTCGGCGGAGCCGTGGAGCTGCGCGAAGGCGCGCGGCCACGTGTCGGTAGTCGCCGACAGCGCCAGCAACACCAAAAGCGCCGTGCATTTCAACACGAACATTTTTACTCAAATCTTCAATAAGAACGTGAATAACAGCAATTTATAGATGCTAGACACAAAAGCGCGCAACTGCAATGTGCGCAACCCAGTGAGAGCGGTTGAACTATATTATAGCTTATACTACAGTACACTGGATTTGATTTGGATTTGCCTCAACGCTAAAGACAAACGACTACGATTCGACTACGATACGGTTACGATTCGACGACGAACGCGGGGATGCCAAGCCAATGTGCCAATGTGCCGAGGCAAGACAAGCAAGCGGACACCGTAAAACGTCACAACACACCCAGTAGGCGGCCAACTACGGTATTTCCTCAATAAGCGGGTGATGCATATAATCGTGTATATAACACTCCCTATGGGATCACTCAAAAACTATTCCTCCAGCCGGTCAATCGGAGGAAACACGGTATACAAGCGTGTGGGATCCGAAGCTCTATGGTATTGACCACTTTCGTTTCTCCGTGTGTGACGCACTCCGAACAATAGCAGAGAACTAACGATTACGTGTCAGAATTACGTGTCAGTATCACGCAGGAATGTGTTTGCAGCCAGTCGTCAGGCCTGATCGGCTCTAGTCGTGAAAATCCTGTGCCCTGAGGCGCCGACAACGAATGGAACGCGGAACAGCGAGCGAAGCTACAGTACCCACGCTTACCGGGGCAGTTATTGCGCTGCGTGACGCGAGCAGCCCTGCAGCAGACTTTGCACTGTCCACTGACGCATTTGGCCGACTTTGGCTGGTCGCAGCTGGAGCAGAGCGGGTACTTTGGCCTCTTCGGCAAGCGGGCGACGGCGGGGGAGAGGTGCTTGTGCTCCAGCCAGCGGATGCGCTTCTTGGAGATGCCTGCAAGAACGTGCACATTTCCCCACAAAATCAACTAGAGAATGGCCGGTGAAGAAAGGTGCGTCACCCATTTGGCTGGAGAGGGCGTCGAGCTCCTCGCGTCGCTTCTGTCGGAACTCCAAGCGCTCTCTCGCCAGTCGCTCAGTCAGCGCCGACGCCTCGCCCAACTGCTCGTCGCTCGCGCTAAGCCACAGCAGCAGCACAGTTGGTGTGTGCCGGAATCGAACCAACAGGCGCCAGCACCCACCTCAACCTGTAGTTCGGCTGGCATATCCAGTAGGGGTACAGAAGAGCGCCCCTCTCCACGGAGTCGGGCTTCTCGAGCCATTGACTGTGCAGGTCCTGTGAAAATGCAATGTCGATTGTTTGGTTCAAAATTGTCGAGCCGACGCCGAACCTGACACCGCTCCCTCAAGGCGTCGACCACGGCCCTCATCTGCGCGGTGTCGCGCGCCTTCGTTAGTCGCACCCTCAGGTCGGGGTGTTGGAAGAAACTGAACTCTGACCACTCTCGGCAACTGGGAGTCGTCGTCGTCTGAGCCGACGCACCAGTGGTGCATGAGCTTGAAGAGGTGCGCCCTGACGTTGGCCGCGTGCGTGGGGTGCGTGTCGACGAGGTCGAGGTACTCGGTGGACGCGTCGTAGCTGGCGGGCGGCAGCGCGGCGGCCGTGGAGGGCGCGCAGAAGAGACGCGGGTTCGACAGCTGGCCCTCGGCCGACATGACGCCGTCGCAGCCCGTGAACTCGAGGCAGCTGTCGATGTCGGCGTACAGCTGGATGTTGCCGTTCGACACCACCGGGATCGACAGCGCGCGTCTGCGTCGCGCAGCTGTCAGTAAGCGCGCACAGCGCAGCTAAGGGCTTCGCAAAGGTGGGGGCCGGCTTTTTTCCCAAAATTTGACAATGGCAAAATCGGCTCCGCAGGCGAAAATGTTTCACCAATGAGGCTGCTCAATTACAAACCCTTCAAAGGGGAGCCGAGAGGGGGAAGGGGCTGCAAGCCCCTGGACGCACCCCCACCCTCCTTTGCGACGCCCTAACTTCGTATGGACGCACTTGACGGCGGCGACTTTGGTCCAGTCGGCGAGGCCGGTGTCGGCGCCCTTCTGGTGTCGCTGCCGGCCGTGCACAGTCAGCATCTGCGCGCAGGCGAGTGGCTTTCGGTGCCGCACGCACACACGGACGAACGGATGCACCTGACAGCCGGCCGCCTCGATCATTTTCGCGTACTCGACGGTCTTGTCGACGCTGTCGAAGACGCGGATCTTGCAGGAGACGGGCGCCGCGGACTGCTTGTGCAGCGCGCTCACTAGGCGCGTCGACTCGCCTTGACTGGCAAGGCTGCTAAAGCACCGTCAGTGGAGCTCACCCAACTGCGCGACGAGCGGCCAGTCGTCCTGCAGGAAGGCGCCGTAGCGGCCCTTGCGGGCGATTTGCTGCGGACAGCCCAAATTCAAGTCGACACCGCACACCCTGTCGCCGGCGCCGTAAGCCAGGTTCGCCGCTCGCACCAGAGTTTCGGGCTCGTTGCCGCAGAACTGAGAGGGGGTCCCGCGTCGACTAGGACCTCCCGATCACTCTCAACTCTCACCTGAACAATGAGGGGCGACTCCTGGCCGGCGGGAAGGGTGTCGTCGCTGAAGTTGATGCGGCGATAGGTTCTGTCGACGGAGAACTTGGGCGCGTGCAGCATGGGCGTGAAGCAGAGCTGCGCACCGTGCCGACGGGCCAGCTGGCGCCACGCCAGCTCGCTGCGAACGAAACACTCCCGCGCAATGGCGCACGCACGCATGCGCATCTGTTGGCACCTCTGATCCACCATGGGCGCCAGTATTTTCTTAGGCGATCCCAGCGTATTGCGGTAGTAGGCATAAGCGGAATTTTGGTGTTCCACGCAGACGGTGCTGCAACCGCCTTCAGCGGACATTGTGTGGGGCGGAAACACTGTAATCGACTTTGCGACCAATGTTTGCTTGTGTGGGCATGTACCGTACTTCAAACAACCCTCAATCAGTCAAATCAATGTACAGGTACAGGATTTATTTTGAGCAATTTCGTCGTCACAAGCATAGAGGGCGTCCAGCACAACGCGACGAGCATCTCTGCCCGCCATAATAGTCGCTACATCCAGTCGACCATCGGGGCTAGCTCGGAGTAATCACCAATAAAAGAAGGTGACAGGAACGGGTAGTTTTCTTAGGTGAGAATGTCGGAACAATGAAACATCGAAAACGCGAAAAATGTGCAGTGGCAGGAATAGAACCTAAGCACCCTCAGCGAGGGTGCCTGGCTTGCCGGGCCAGCGCCCTAACCAACTCAGCCACTCTGCTGGAAACTGGCACCTGGTGAATTGTGGACTTGCAGCAGTGTGATTGAATTGGTGAAGGCGCTGGCCCGGCAAGCCAGGCACCCTCGCTGAGGGTGCTTACGTTCTATTCCTGCCACTGCACATTATTGGCTGGTTCATTGCTCCGACATTTCTCAGGTCGTCATCACCAATATGAGCCTATACAAGTACGAACGCGTCGAAGACGGACATCTCGCAGAACTTGTAGAAGAGCTTCTCCGCCACCACGAGCACGTCGTCCAGCACGAGCTTACCGCTCAGACTGCAATATAACCTCATTTTTTTTCATTTCGATGTTCAACATGTATAGCGAAATGTATCCTACGGTACCTGGCGATGAACTGGTGGACTTGGGAGCCGTCGTTGCAGCGGAAGATGCGCTCGCGGTGCGAGAAGAGGATGGCGGCCGCGACGAATAGGTCGAAGCCAAAGTCAAAGGCTGGCACGTCCTCCGCCAGGTTGTAGCCTGCAAGTCTGCGCGCGCCTGCCATCCGCTGCTGTCGGTGGGAATTCGTGGGGCGCCGGCCTGCCTTTCTGGCGTAGCTTGAGACGCCACCGTTCCCGGGTGTACCAGCCCTGATGGGAGTGCAACTCCACGTGGTGACTGCTGAGTATCTCGAGCAGACGCAGGCCGTCCTCCATGCTGAACTCGCGCTGGAAGGACAACAGCAGCCACCTGCAACGAGCGACACGCAAAGTAGAGAAGCCGCATTCAAGAAAGGAAGGAAGCCACTCGCGGAGTAAAGAATGGCGATGTGATTGGACCCGCCCACCACAGTCCTCCGGCCTTGTGATCAAAGTTGTAGAAGTTTAAACATAAAACATGTCACACGCCGCCGTACACCCCTGCGACCGACTGTTCTGTGGGGGGGGAGGGGTTTTGACATGTTTGTCCCCAGCTACCAAGACGCTCGAAGACACTTCTACAGAAACCCTTCCTTGGAGCCGGTTATCAGTCACACGGCTTGTAACTGGTTCGGTCAGTGACACATAAATGCAGCGATCCGCGTCGCACTTATGGCAGAAGAGCAGGTCGGAGACGTCGCAGAGGACGAGGTAGTGGTAGAGATCCGGGTCTATGGTCTGTATGAGCCACTGCAGGGTCTCTAAACAGCAGAGTTGCACCACTACGACGACGGATCGATCGAGCGCCGGATCCAACACCGACCAATTCTGTGCAGCATTCCCTCGGCCAAGAAGTCCTTCTGCACCTTGGCGATGTAGTGACCGAAGCACCAGAACGCGACAGGCTGCAACACACACCGCCAACGCAATTCACACATGCCAACATGTGAAGAAGCGATCGGTAAAAGTGCAACCTCAGACTTGAAGACGACGAGAAAGCGAGCGAAGAGGTCGTTCATTCCCTGCACGTAGCCGATTTTATCATGGAGCGTCGCGAATGTCATCAGGCCATCCCTGAGCGCGTACAGGCCGGGACTCGTGTCCTGTCTAAACGCGAGTTACTTCTTGAGAAGAGAGAGAGAACCAGAGCCCGCAAGCAGCCAGTGCAATGCGCCCACTCACTGGAAGTAGGCGTGGCCTCGGTCGGTCCTCAAGACGTCCTTGGAAATAAACCGCAGCGAGTCGGCCAGCTCCTTCAGGGGGCAGCCCAGCCTCTCGGCTGACACCTAACGAAACAGGCAACTCTCCAAATACCGACAAGTGACAACCGATTTTTTCATCTTCTTTTTGCAAAACCAGCGCGCGTCCCTAGATACCCACCGATGCCTCGGAGTCGAGGACGTTCCTCTCGAACTGGCCGTCGATGGCGTCGACCTCGTCGGCGTCGTCGTCGTCGTCGTCGTCGAGGCGCGTTCGGGACTGCCGGTACGCGTCGGCGGCCTCATCGTCCTCGCAACGAAAAGCGGGCTGGTCGGAGCGCACGAGGTAGTTGTCGAGGCGGGCGCAGTCGAAATCAGGACAGACGCGCAGGAGCGCGTCGAGCCAGCGCCGACGCAGCGCCTCGTAGGCGCGTCGACACCAGTAGCGGATGACGAGGCGCTCGCGACGCGTCGTCTGGCCGGAGAACAAACCGAACAGGAACGTCCACGCCCGCGAGCGCACCGCCGACGAGGCGCCGCCTGGATAGAGAGAACGGACGCGTGAGAGCGCTCGGCCGCAGACCGGCCGAAAACGCGAACCTCTAAAGATCGCCTGTCGGAACTTCTGCTCCTGTACAAGGCGGCCTTCGGCGTCGAAGAACGACTCGAACTCGTCGGTCGTCAGCGCCTCGGCCCGTCGGAAGCAGCTCGCATCCAGTCGGGATCGCCGGCAGTCGGGACTGTCGCCGACAGGCTCCCTCGCGCTGTCGGCGCTTGTCGACGGTCCGTCATCGTCGTCCGAGGCAGCAGACAGCGCCTGAGAGGCATCCTTGCCCTCGACTGCCGCCGAGCCTCCACCGCTGCTCGATTGATCATTGCTGCTACCGGTGGAGGAGACGGTAAAGGGCAGGAGAATGTCCTCCAAGCCGATCCGGGGTTTGGGCGGGAAGTTGACGAGTTCGTACTCGGGACTGTGCGACGGCTGGAGAAGACGCGACATCTGCATACCAACTATCTTTTGGTGGCGAGCACCAACAGTGTGTTAGACACAGATACGGGTTACAGTAGAGGCCTACAGTAGTAGATGGACAACGCAATAACGTTTTACTACTTAGAAACGTTGCGCTACGCTCTTACGACGGTGCAACGATTCAAACCACAACGTGGTTCGCTTTCTTTCTTTTCGGACAAATCCCAATGCCGAGCACGATGCCATAAACCACTAAGACGAAAGGGGAAATGCCTACGGTATATTCACGATATACACAGTCAATGTTACCACACAACTCTATGCCATGCTAACAGATTTGATTTGACAATTCGATGAACAGGTCAGATCATCGACGAACGTGAATTCCCCGGACCTTGCGGTCCTACGTAAGTGTAAGAATAATCGTCCGACTAGCTTCGGGCATTTGATTGCTCGGCCTACAAAAAACGCGTCCTACGGCTTCCTTAGATTTTTAGCACAAGAATTCGTCCAACTTCGTCTTCGTCTCGAAATGTGCGTGGGGCGTGGGAGGCATTAGGCAGGCACATGCATACATCCCTTTTCTAACTCGTAGGAGAGTAGCAATCTACATACACTCTAAGATTATTTTCCACAGGGGTGGATGGCATTAACCAAGAGATCGTCGTACGGTAATTGTACAGTTGTAGTTCCAATGGTGCTTCAAGTCAATTTTTCTCAATGAGAAGGCACTCTATGGGCCAGGAACAGTTGAACCGCTTCAGGTGAGTCGTGAGTCTAGTTGATCACCGAGTGGGCGCTTCGTCAGTTGCCGTCGAGGAGTTGGGCTCTGTCGCGCGCCAGCTCGTCCATGATGTCGACCAGGCTGAGGCGCGTCGCCCCTCGGGCGCCTTCGAGACCAAGAGCCGCTTCAGGCGCGCCACTTCCTCGTCGCCGCCGCGGAGCAACGCCGCCGCCTGCAGACGAAGCAGCAGCTCCTCCACCGTCTTGTCGTCGTCGTCGCCGAACGTCAAGGCCAACAGCTTGACGAGCTCTCCGAAGTCCTCGGCCGTCAGCTTCTCGCCGTCGGCGACGCAGCGCCGCACGCGGCCGAAGAGCGCCGAGTCTCGACCGCCGCCGGGCACCGTCAGCTCCAGCGCCTGCATCAGGCGGTCGCCTCCGGTCGCGCGGCGGAACTGCGCCGTGGGCGTGGGCGACTGCAAGCCGCTGTCGCTCAATGCCATCTGCTCGTCCGGCGCCGTCGCGTCAGCGCGCCACAGGGAGAACTGCTGCATGCGGCTGACGGCCGCTCCGTCCTTTTGCTCGCGCCACGCGACCGCCGTCCGCTTCTCCCAGCCCGAGCGCGGCATCGTCGCCGGCGAGCGGTGCAGCACCTATGCCGATCGCGGTTGCCCTCTCAATCGTGGAGCCTTGGCCAACCGCTTCCCGTTACCGGATCCTTGCTGGGCCCGTTGGCGAGCACTCGACACAGCTTGCTACTGAGGCGCTTCATCGTCGTCCACTCGACTGCCGGCTGAGCCGCTTTGCGAGCGCCACTGCTGACGACGGCCCTGCCATGCCAGTGCCCAACGTCGGCGACCTGACCGCCGACAACGGCGTCACTGGCCCACTGCGCAACGAGGAAATAGACAATCAAAATCGCGAGATGAGTACTCGCACTGTGAGAATAATCAAGGAATTCAAACAGAACCTTCTCAGCGTTGAGTCGAATAGTTAGTTACATTTGTATGTGCACGAAGTCGATTATCGGTCATATGCACGACGAGTTGGGAACTATGTGTACCTTGCCCCATGTGTGCCTTTGTACCATTCAGGCAACCAACAAATTGTCCTCAGGTCTGGCATTTGTTCTCACAAGGGATCGTCTAATCAGGCTAATACCGTTCTGAGACCCCCAACCCCCAAGCCTAAGCGAAAGCCTAAGCCTAAGCAAAAGCCTAAGCCTAAGCCTAAGCAAAGCCTAAGCGAAGCCTAAGCTTAAGCCTCAGCCTAGGCCTAAGCAAAAGCCTAAAACTGAG
>JASAMY010002345.1:0-60681 GCA_030248085.1 Paralinhomoeus sp. GSCO2_6 | reverse complement strand
TATATTTTTGCCCATAAAAGGCACATGGCACAACATACCCCTTACCCCCGGGGGCACTATTGGACGGGGGGCTCTATTATTTCAACCTTGCCATACCCGGGGGCACTATTGGAGGGGGAGGCACTATTGGAGGGGGGGGCTTCTATTGGAGGATTTACGGTAACAGTGGGCGTTGTTCTGCCGCGAGGCAAGGTGGGCCCCCACCTGGCACTGATTTTTGGCCGAAGCCACGGTACAGCCAGAAACCCGAGCTGTGGTTTAGACCCCTTGCCCAAGGGCGTTGCCGTGGTTTTTGCCCAGCAAGGAATCTAACCCCCGACCTCGCGGTCAGGAATCCAACGCCTTATGGACTACGCCACAGCCCCACCATGTAGATGGTGGGGCTGTGGCGTAGTCCACGAAGATGGATGTCGCATTCTCGAACGATTCGCTCAAAAGGGCGGTTCTTCGAATTATTCCCAGCAACCCGCGTCCATGCACAAGACGTCAAAACACAAGACCAGGTATCCTATGTAGACGAAGAGAGCAGTCTCAACGTCTCGGCTTTTTTTAGATACACGCTTTGGGTACTTTAATGCGTAACAAAGTGTAAAAACAGCGTGAAAAGTTCGAAGTGTATATAGCTCAGCGTTCCTTCTCTCTTCCCTTGTTCCTCTTAGTTGTCCCAGACGTGGCAGTAGTGTCGAGGGGCCATGGGGCTGCCCGTGGGGCAAGAGAATGCGTTGGCGAACTCTGGGTAGTTCTGGAGCGCCTCGTCCGTGCGCCAGCCCGAGAACTCGGAGTACTCGGGCCCGCACCAGCCCAGAGCCCAGCCCAGGAAGAAGAGCTGCTCCTCTGTGAAGTGCGCTAGCGGGCCAGCCATTCGCGACTTCTTCTTCTGCTGATCGGCGAAGAAGATCCGCATCGCACGCAGACCGGACTTGAGGCCTGGGCGAGAATTCAAGGTACAATTTGTCGTGATATATAATTACCTACCTATACGCTATATGTTCTTATACCTACCTAAGTTTTGAAAGTCTCTCAAAGCAATCAACAGCTATGTATGTACATACTCACCACACACAGTACAGCGTTCGTACTGTAAGCACTTTGTAGCCTGTAGGGTGAGTGTACAATGTCGAAACTGAGCATTCAACATACACGTTTGGCGAGAGGAGCAATCGGAAGAAATTTTGTTCATACTTAGAGGGCGACATCCAAATTTCTAATTTTTGACAATGCAATTACCATGTACAGTGTTCTTGAGCATCCAAGGCTCAATTGCACCAATACGCACCGCAGCGTTCAAATAGAGTACGAACCAATCTGATCCGCGAAGGCCTGGTAGATGCTCAGTTCCGTGATCTGTGGGTCCTTGCAGAGCTTGGGCTGCCTAACGCAGAACTCGGCGCTCATGCACTGCATCGACTCGACGTACTTGTCCAGCGAGCCGCCCGACAGCATCGCCTGACGTCGGCCAGTGCCCAGCCTTCAAGAGCATGCCTATTTCGGGATTGACAGGTATATAGTTTTTCCGCAACTCCAATATGTATATGGCCTTGGCCTAGTGGTAGAGTATCGACCTCTTGCGCGTACGGCTCTGTGTTCGATTCTTGATGGAGCCACTAAACGAGTGCTACTTGTGGCGTTTGACCGAATGCCTTTCCTTAATACTGTACGCGCCTCTACACAGGATCCGAAAGGTGCCGACCATACTTGTAACTGGGGGGTGGAGGTTTCCCTCCCCCAGGTACTAGGTTTGACCCAACCCAACCCCCTCCAGGTTTGTGCGAAAGCCCACCCAAGCAGCCCCCCCAAGAAATTCTAAAAAGGGCCCCAAATTAGTGTTTTTATCGTGTACTTTGGAAGAAAAATCGACCAAAAAGTGCCTAATTTTCCTCTCCAGACCCCCTCCTCCAGTTTTCACCTCCCCCCCCCCCAGGAAGTGCTCGAACCCTGCCCCCAGGTCCAAGTCCTGGTTACTACATGTACAGGGTGGGCAAGTCTCGACTTCCGCTCTTTGTTGCATATCTCAGGGGTGGATGAAGCGATTTCGATGAAATTTTAAACACTTGTAGTAGACGGTTTAACTTAGACTTCCTCAAAGTTTCAGCTAGATCTATCACGTTATTCAAAAGGATGAGGATGGTAGCCAACTGAGCCAGTCTCCTCAAAGCGTTTACGGTCGCCTTTTCTACCGCCATCATCCTTCCCACTTTGGTCAGTTGTGCCAGTAGACGCAATGCTACTGACCCGACCGAAAAGGTGACAACACAGCTAGGCAAGCCTAGCTGCTGCGCGATGCGTGAATGCCCCACCATCCCTGGGGGTATCTGTGACTAGTATGTACTAGTAGTCACAGTTCTGTATCTGATAGATCTTGAAGGTCCAAAGAACCTCAGTTTGCAGGTATCGGAGTGACCTGCACCACTCTCATAGTCTGCTGCTAGGGTTCAGCCTGCAGCAGTTCCATCTTCCAGAGAATGCATTGCATTCAGCTGGTTATAATCATCCACATGTGCTACTAGGGGTAAGCCTGCAACAGTTCCATCTTCCAGAGAATGCATTGCATTCAGCTGGTTATAGCCATTCACATGTGCTAGGTTATAGTCAATCACATGTGCTGCTGCTAGGGGTCAGCTAGCAGCAGTTCCATTCCCAACCAAAGGACATTCAATGATTGGTCAGTCAGGTTAGGAACCCACCTACAAGGTGGGTTCCTTGGATGTGTCAGGAAGCAGTCCATATTGCATGAGGCAAGAGTCTGCAGCGGATCACATCCTAGTGGGTTCATTGCCCCACTGTTTCAGAGTATTCAGTGTCTGCGAGTCCCATACACTGTTATTTGCTGGGGTAAGGATGATTACCCCATTGCTTTCAGTTCACACTGCGCCCTCAGGAGCTCTAGGTCTGGGCCGCAAGGGCCGGGTGACCATCGGTGGTGCCCCACGTCCTGAGGAAAGGGTACCCTACAAGCTTGCAAGCAAGCAGGAGGGCATGGTTGTAAGAGTACACTGCACAGAGCTGGTGCGCCAGACCTCATGGCAAGCGGTACCACATACAGCTCCACAGTTCCGGAATTTCACCCCCTGTGGGCAAGATCGCCAAGATGGTGTGCCTTGACGGCGGCTTTGTCATTGGGAATTCCGTTTTGAAGAGACGAATGACCAGCTTGATTGTTCGTTCTATAAAATTCTTTTACAAGATAAACGCGCTGTTCCAAAGAGAATTTCTGCCGCGACATTCTGGCGCAAATCAAATTGTTCCGGTTAAAAAAGAAGGACTACAGTTCTTTGAAAACACGCAATTTACCGTATAATAATTGTTATGCAAGTAACTTCTGAACAACGTTATAGATCTGGCTGAAACTTGGAGGAAGTTTACGTTAGACCGTCTACTACAAACAAGTGTTTAAAATTTCATCGAAATCGGTTAATCCACCCCTGAGATGTGCTTGAACAATGAGCGGAAGTCGAGGCTTGCCCACCCTGTATAGTGCCGACTGGAGGCAAGCGAGCCTTACTGGAGCCAATTTATAAAGTTTACATATTGCTGCTACAGTTTATCACTGATGGAGCAGGATTTGTTGGACTGTTGATAGGAGAATGTGCACACCGTAAATCCTCCAATACAACCCCCTCCAATAGCGCCCCGCCCCCCTCCAATAGTGCCCCCGGGTACGGCAAGGTTGAAATAATAGAGCCCCCCTCCAATAGTGCCCCCAGGGAGAGGAGAGGTTGAAAAGTAATAGTGCCCCGATTGTAGGATTTACGGTTTTAATAGTCCGTCATCCTGGCACTAGAATACACAATCGAGTCGAGCAATGGTCAGACGTTCGGGTGCGATGGAACGCACATGGCAATTTGCTACTGCAACGCACAACGACGCTCTAGACATACTTACTTATCATGTACGTATGTACACACATATACCGTAAATCCTCCAATAGTGCCCCTGGGGCACTATTGTTGCAATGTCTCTCAAGAGGGGGCACTATTAATTTTGTCAGATTTTTGTGCAATTTTGCAGCAAAATTTAGCATTAAAATACTTTAAAATGCACACAGGTGGCCGGAATTTAAAAGTTTAATTGAAATACGTTTATTGCACACATGATTACACACCATGAATGCACTATTAATGCAACGGGTAACATTCAAATTTTGATTTTGGCGCGAATTTCAAATTAACTTGCCCCCGGGGGGGGGGGGCCCGATTGGAGGGGGCTGCTATTGGAGGATTTACGGTAGGTATCTCATTGTACACACCATAAGATGCCTGCGGGGTCGAAGCCGTGGCCCATCTCGTGTCCCATGGTCGCGGCAGCGCTGCCGAAGTTGACGGGCCAGGGATACGCGTAGTGGTAGAAGGGCGGCATGAGGAACGCTGCCAGCATGTACACGTTGTTGCCTGTCGCAGTCATGTAGGCGTTCACCCACGTCGGGGTGCCGTCGCCGCTTAGGTCCGTCTCCATCTCCACCTGCACGCGTGCGTGCGTGCGTGCGTGCGTGCGTGCGTGCGTGCGTGCGCGTGCGTGCCTGCGTGCGTGCGTGCTTGCGTGCGTGCGTGCGTGCGTGCCCACCATCTTGAGCCCGGTCGAGTGGTCCATGAACTTGGCGTACTTGAAGCTGTTGACCAGGTAGTCCTCGTTCACGTTGATCTCCAAGCCCTTGGTGACGCCGTTCAGCCATTTGTCGTCGAGAATTTTCTCTGCGTAGCCGAGGGTGAAGAAGAAGCTCTCGGCCTTGTCCCTGGCCAGCTTCTTCTCCACCTCCGTCAGGTATGTGATGGAATCGATCTGCTGCTTAAGACCCTTCTTCGTCAGCTCCAGCAACTGCTTCAGGTGCGGCTGAATCGAAAGAGTAAAAGTTGCGAAAAAAGTGAAAGAACAAGTCACAAGTCTACATTCTGATCCGCCTCTGCTATGGTGAGACTGAGTTTGGGACTAATGTAGGAGCAACAAGCCCGCTGTTGCTTGTACTTGTGCGTCCATACATTCGTTTCGGCCAGCTCCCTCTCCAACCCACCCTGCTCTCGTGGGCCACTTTCTTGTAGTAGGCGTCGACGAAGAGGCGTCCCAGCGCCTGGCCCAGGCCGAAGAAGCGCATGAACTCCAAACAGACGGTCGGCTCGGGCTTGACGCCGGCCGAGAAGGAGGACACGGGCGTCTTCGGCAGCTGCGCGTCCAGACGCGTCGTATACCGTCGCCGCTTCGCCTGCCGCATCGCGCGCAGCACCTCCAGCGGCGTCGTGTTCTCGTACTCCATGCTCATCTTGAGCAACTGCTCTCTAAACATCGAGCCAGTCGTGGTGGAATTGTGGGTGGAGTGGATTGTATAGAACAAGGGAGCATGGCACACGGATCATGGTGGAGGTATAGCATCGTGTGGAAAACATCTCTCGTCACGTCAAACCGGCATATAGTGGGGCAAAATTTCCCTGTTGCTTGCGGACGCTTCATGGTTTCACTGCGTAGAGAATACGGGAAGGTCGCAGAAGACTTGTGTTGTGTTGTGTTGTGTGTCTCTAGTGCATACCTGTAACCGGGTCTGGAAGAGTGGGGGGGGGGGGGTAAATGGCCGAATTCTGGGGGGGGTGTCTGGAGCAAAAAGAAAAAGTGGGGGGGTAGCCGGCAATTTTTTTGAGTTATACTGGTACTTTTTGGTCGAAAATGGGAATAAGTAGGGTCTAAACAGTGTTATTTAGCTGTTTTATGGTCATATAACACTGAAAAGCACTGAAATACACCAACATTTAATCACTTTTATCGTTTTAGACTGAGTGAAAATCCCTTGGGAACATTCTGGAGGGGGAGGGTGGGGGGGGGGGGGGGGGAGTTGGAAAAATTCTGCGGGGCCCCCAACCCCCCCCCCCCACAGTTTCAGGTATGCTCTAGTGCTCGTCTTGCAAGGCAAAGAGACCTGATCTGATGGTCGGCGGTGAGGCTGTCCTTGAGGTCGTCAAAGGGCCTGGGCGGCGTGCTGGTCTTCACCCAGAAGTTCTGTACGAGCACCGTGGCGAAGAGGTTCTGGAGCACTCGCGGACGCGTGTCCCGGTAGAGCTGGGCCACGGCCCTGCTGAACCCAGGGTAGAAGACGTCGACGTGCGAGTCGAGCACGGCGTTCACGTCGAACTGGCCCTTCGACAGGCGCAAAATGTACAGCGTCCAGTCGAACACGCCGCTGTACTCACTCCTAAACAGAGAGGGGGCAGCGCGGATCTGCATTCGGAGGTTTTCACTAGGACGACATCGTGTACTTTGAGAGTATATAGCGCCAAGCGCGGACGCTCTCAGCCCCTGCGACGCCTGCCGATACGCCGCAGCCGTCGTCAGGGCCGGTCTCAGTGAAGAAAACATCGTGTACTGTTGGTCATGATTTTACTTACAATTCTACTGTAATTTTCATTTTTCAACAAGATTGCTTCTCAATGATACTCGTGTCTTCAGTTACTGATTTCTTCAGGTACATATACCTAGCTTACAGCTGTAGCAGACTGTCAGCAGACACAACACACATCGTGTCTGCATAGCCAATGCGCTTTTGGCTAGGTACGTGTATGCATGCACTGTACAGTTCAGCACCGCAAGTTGAAACCAACCGCAAGAGCATGGTGCCTTTTGCGTATCTGTACGCATTTGGAGGCTCTTCAGGGAAACCCATCTGATAGGGAACATCAGAAACAGGTTTATTGTCCTCTGGAGAGTTCTCCATGAACAACTTGTTCACTTTCTTCTGAAGGGCACTGAAAGAATTTAGGCACGGCCGTAGTGCACAACACGTGGCGGAACAGCAGTACTACCATATACAGCAAACAAGCAATTCTAAAGCACATCTCAGGCGAGTTGTCTTCGAGCGTCCAAGTCGACTACAGTTTTTTGGTGAACACACAAAAAGAGACGCACATAAGGTCCGCTTCATCTTTGGCAGCGGTCTGCGGATCGAGGTCGATTCCCATTCTGCCAGCGACCCTTGAAGCGAGGACGACGTAGTCTCCCTCGCCAATCACTGGTGTTGGCATGAATTTGGTGACCAAGATCGATTTTCTCTTCTCGTCGTCCTTCTTCTGCGCGTAGTGAAAGCTCGTCGAGGAAATGGGGGCAGGGACACCAAATTCTTCTGTGTTTATCGCTCCCACTTGCTGTAATCGAGTGCCAGGGCTGCGTGCCTGCGTGCGTGCGTGTGTGCTTCAGTACTTGGAACTGGGCAGCAAGGTCCTCCAACTGAAAGTTTTCGGGTTCTTTGTAGCCTTTTTCGAGAGTGGGGAAGCCGCCGATAGATTCAATAAGTTCGGTGATGAACTTGGTCCTGCTCTTGAGGTTCTCGACCTTGGGCGTCATGCAGGACTGCAGCTGCGCCTTGAGCTGTCGCTTGTACGGCTGAGGGTCGTCAAGCTGCAGGGAAATTGCAGCACAGCACCGGTGGTGAGTCGGACGGACAGGGATGCGGAAACACTAACAGTGGGCTCATCACCTGAATCTTTTCAATCTCAGCCACGACAATGGCGTCGACGCGCTTCTGGAGCGCCGAGATAATGTTCAACTGGCCCAGGTTGGCCTTGTAGTTCTTGCAGGTGAACTTGGAGAAGGAGTCGCAAGGAGACGCCTTCGAAGACACGTCGAGAGAGGCGGTGAGGTAGTCCGAAAGCATCTTGTCTCCCGTCGAGTGCGAAAAGCTCGACTTCAGCTCCGGACCAGGCTCTGAATGCAACCCAACAAAAAGAATGAACTTCGAATACGCAAGCAGCATTTAGGCAATCTTCCGTGAACGATTTGGCTCCATTGCACAGCTTCAGAGTACTGCAGTAAATTTACAGGACAACTTACCCATCTAGCTAAGCAACAATTTCAGTGGTCAGAAGTCTCTGCGACACTAACCCACAACCGCCTCAGCGTAGTTGAGATTGGCTTCTTCGATTGCACTTGCGATGCTTGACATTGGGGGTCCATGACTAATGTCAAAGTCTTCCTTGACACTGCCGATTTCAGCTGTGATGCGCAGTTCAGAAGGGTGGTCCGATCTAGAAGCAGCTGCAGCATGCCCAAGAGTTCCCACCTTGGAGTCTTCCTACATACAGTAGCCATATGTACCCATATGTGAAAGTGCCTCACAATGTAAACAACGGTGGTGTGATACTGGCCCACCCAATCGCTGATTGTCTACGACTCTGTACAGTGTTGGCAGTATCATTTGATCAAGTATGGATTGTTTTTACGACTTACAACACCTGCCAAGAACACCTCGGACGTGCGTGATCAACACTACAGCTTTTTAAAATCTTTGTGGCCTACAGTGTACAGTCATTGGTATGTATTCGTGTGTTAATTAGTGAGAAACAAATCGAGCTAACTTGCGGAATCCTGTCACAGTCACAACCATGTGACTCATGTCCAACTTTCTCAGCGACTTTTCAACCTAGAAAACGACACCGAAAATTATCTCGGCTTTAATTAAGGCAATTGATCATGAACTGTCTTACCGTAGACGCGTATCTTGCTGCAGCGATGACAGTTGCCATGAGTTCAAAATTGTCCAAGTCATTTGTGAATGTGTTGCCGTGATCAGTGAAGTGCGCCACATAGTACGAAGCTGTATCTCCTTTTGGACCAGGCTTGCATGCCTCACTTAGTCCCAGCGCAAATAGGCCCAACAGAAACTTCATAGGCAACGGCCACTGCATTCTTCCACACATTTTTGTTGTCTTCTATAAACCATCAGTTGTCGCAGTCGTCGTACACACGATTGTGCGCATGGTGGTAGCAAAGGGGTGCGTCGGCAATGAAGTTGAGATAAAACCGAGGGCCAAAGGACGAGAAGTGCGAAGGTCAAGCGGCTAGACGAAGGGCGAAGGGCAAGAGTGAGCTGGGAAGTTTAGCAGGTTTTATCTGTTTCCAGTAGATTAACGCCCCCGTATGCGCAAACAATGTTGCCTGCGGCGCTGTGGTGGGCGTATGGATAGCACTAGAGATGGTTTCAATTTCAAAATTTTTTTTTAATAAAAAATGGGACCTTTTTTCTAATTTTTTTTTAATAAAAAAGTGAAATTTTACTGTTTTGTCACTATTTTTGCGTTGTCCTTTAGTTTTTCACCAGTTTTGTGTCTTCCCTTCAAGACTTTCTTCCACCCACTACTTTTAGCGTTAAGACCGGACGGATTGTGCGACGGTAATATAGGTATATATTTTTTAAGTTTCGACAACAAATGTACTTGGAAAATACGAGGAAAATTGCATTGTTTGAGATGGAAATTTGTGTCTTGTTCTCTTTAGACTTGCTTTGGATGGGTCTGCATTGTCGGAGAGTGTGAGTAGGGTCTGGCGACGCTACTCGGCTGCTGGTGGGCTTGTGACGACCGACTGGCAGAACGGGGCCTGCGCGTTGACGAGTGACGACGAGCCGCCAGCGCGTGTTACTCCGCCGGCTGGTGTGTCGACGCTCGGCGGTTTTTGTCGACGCTGCCCTGACGATAGTCGCCGGCCCGCTCGCGGTCTGCGTGCCAGAAGACGGAGAGCTGCGGCAGCGCGCCCAGACGGAGTTGACACTGTTGCATGCGTTTGTCGACGCGTTCGGCTGTCGTTAGCCTGTCGGCTCTGGTATCATCAAACAGTTGTTGGCGATGAATTACGCTGCAGATGAAGGCCCGGACGCTGTCGACGCTTCTCAAACGGACAATGGCTGTTGACGGCTCGTCGAAAGTCGTGCGAGATGCCTCTCGATGCTGCCGAAGAAGGCGGCGGAGTCTGGCTAGACGACAGGAGGCAGCGGCGAAGCCCTTAGCCGACGGAGGACGGAGCGTTGTTGACTAGCCGCTGTACAAGCCGCTGAAGTACAAAAAGACAGCGCGGCAGGCACACTTTTGCCATTTTTGACTTGAATTGGCTTGAAGACAAATTGGCTTGAAGTTCCAGAAAATGCATTGAAACGCCTTGTACAAGGTGTGTGTTTTTCAAAGTTTTACAGTCTGATTAGAAATTTAGAAAATAATTGCTTTAATGAATATACATAACAATATAAAATGGTCGACTTTTTTGAAAACCATCTCTAGGGGAGGTTCACGTACGACCGGGGACCCCCCCAATTACAAGACGGACGCGCAAGTAACCCATGGGCCATGGCAGATACCTAGGGGCTAGGGCTATAGAAGCGGGTCAGCAAATGTCATCGGCACACAACGAGGCAAAGCGGCGCGCTGGCATCTCGATTGCGGCGACGGCATTCAGCTCAGATTGTTCGCGTGAACGTTGATGACAGACGACTGTCGCACAGTGAATCAACAACACCACTTCAGTTCGTCTTCAACCGATCACTTCGGCCCTTGTTCCTCGGTGTTCGTGTGCCACGCTCGGCGCACGGATGGCCTTGAGGTCGCGGACGGTGGAGGGGAGTGGGGCTGGGGCAGTCGGCGGCAGCCATAGGCGACAAGGAAAGCTTCGCGCGTCTGACGCGACACGACCAGCAGGACGTATGGATTGACACAGATGTAGAATTCGTACGCGGCTGCCCTGCCAATGAAAGAAAGTAAAGTTTCATCTCATCTCATCTTTCATCAGACGTTTCTTTGGTTAAAGACTGCAATCGAATCGTGTTTCCTTCCTGCAGTCCTTGTTTAGTACATTTGGCCGTGCGTGCGTGCGTGTGGGCGAATTTTTCTGTACAGCGCGGCTCACATTAGTCTGGTTGTCACTTGACTGTTCGGTGCCAAGATGCGAAGTGCTCCAGACATTGCCATGACGACTTGGCCAACGAAGAAAACGAAGCCGCAGATCAGAAGACGACGCTGAAGTTTCGAATCGATTCTATCCAACAATTCTATCGAATCTATCCAACAACAACAACGAATCGATTTTGCGGCTGTTTGCGCAGTTGGGCTAAGGCGTTGGCTCCAAACCGCAAGGTGCGGGGTTCAATCGTCAGCGTGGCAAGACTGCCAATAACAGTAACCCCCTTGGGCAAGGGGCTCACGCAAAAAGCCCCCTGATCGCAGTTCTCATTGAGAATGGATCTTGCATAAGGCAGAGGTAACCAAGGACCCCTCGGTCCCCCTCTCGCCTGAGACTTCGGTCTCAAACCCTCAAAAAAAAAATATATATATAGGCCACGCATTCACATCGCATATTTGTGAACATGTACTGTAGATTTAATATTCAATTGCAGCGCGCAAACAGTGGCCTGTCTGTGCTGACTGGTAGCAAGCAACTCTTGCAATGGCTCGAAGCCCTCTTTAGTGGTGATTGGCACTGTCGCGTGGTGATTGGCACTGTCGCGTGGTGATTGGCACTGTCGCTTCACACTTGCCGATCTGCGCCGGGGGGGGGGGCATAATTGCAGATGAACAATACCGTGAATTCTCCAGCATTGCCCTCTCCAATAGTTCCCCGGGAAAGAGAGGTTGGAAGTACATTGTTCTGTGCAGGGCACTATCGGAGGAGTGCCGTGAAGTCAGCCTTTACGGTTCTATAATTGTCAACACCCAAAACCTCGACATCTTTGCGCAGGTGGCTGTAGAGCGGCGACCTCTGCTTCCAAAAAGCAGCAGCATAGCATACTGCCGACACGGTCAAGCAAACCAACAAGTACGATGCGACTGGCTTTGCAATCTAGACAGAAGCTGTCGATAGAGTGATGTGCTAGCACCGGCATAGTATTGTGTCATATGTATTGAAGATGTCAACACTGTGTGCACTGCAGCTGACATCATTGGAGACTCTGAGCACCGCCTCCGTCGCGTTGTCGACTCTGTAATAGGGTCGGACGTACAGAGGTACGACAATCGGCACCCAAATGGCGGTCGCAAACATTGCCATCAGAATGTATGGCACGTTGCGCGAGACCCAGAACTGAACTAACGGAAGATCTGGACGTCATAGCCGACGCACGTGCCCAACGCAAAACGCACCATTTTAAACTGCACTGGAAAGGCGACTGCCATTAAGCGGTTGATGGCAATTAGGGCGACGCCAGCGTTGCTGACGATCATCGTGCCAGCCCAGCCGAGCAGCGTGACGCTCGGCAGCCATTCGCCGTTCGGCAAGTAGAATTCGTCCAAGAGAATGCCCCACTCGGGCATGCGCATAAAAGTGTAATTGACGAATAGGGCTAGCAGGTCGCAGCCACCCAGCGCCGTGACCAGTTTGAAGAACGGCGCCGACAGAGTCGACTCGTGGCGCCGGCGCACCAGAACGATCAATACAAGCAGGTACAGCACGAACGTGGGCACTACGAACAGGAATTGCGCTAGCTCCGTGTAGAGAAAGAATCGCGACTCCATGACTCCTGCTGCAAGTGGAAAGGTGCAAGAGTCTTCTGTTGCTCGACTCAAATAAAAATGTTCTTGTGGTGCAATAGAGACGCCTCTTTGTGGCTGGGACAGACAGACACTGGAAAAGGGGCACCTGAATGCAGCCGTACATGTGCGAATTGGTGCTCCGATGCTGTAATGATCCCACAAAAGCCCTGTGTTTTCCTGCCAGGAAACCCAACACAGCGCGAACGTCAGAGAGTGGCGAACGAGCGACGCGCCCCCTCGCTGCAGCTGTCGCCCGACGAGAATAGAGACAGATAGGATTGTTGAGACCTGTGAACGTTCTGATGATTACCGTAAACCCTATAATTAGTCACCCCTATAGTCACCCCAGATTTCACATGGCGAACAACCTCGGCCGTTGGGTTGGTATGGAGTGGGGGAGGGCGGATGGAGAGGGGGCAGTTTCAGTCGTGTTACTGTGCGCCGATCGTATTGGACGAGCTGCGCCAGCCAAAAGCAAAGTTTGGCGTTTGAAATTTGGCATACAGTACGGGATACTTACGATTCAAACGATTTCGTTTGTAAAATCTGCCCAAAAATCGACATCTGATTTTGGAGCGCTATAACTCTCGGAATCCTCAACCGAATTCGACGATTCTTTTTTCAGACAAAATCCCAAAGTCTTGAGTATAAGTGTTCCAAATTTGATAACAATCCGACAAAGGAAACAAAAGTTATTCAAAAAAGAAATGTGATAATTTTAAAAAAAACACCCTTTATGTACCTGCAAAGCGCTGCTGAAACGTTCGTCTATGCATTCGGTTATTACGTACCAACAATGTTGAACGTACGCCACAAACTTGGGGGCGGGGGGTACCCGCCGTACTACGCGATGACGTATACAAGTCTCGCCATTCCAACAGTCTGCCCTCCTTGTTTGTCGCCGTCCAGGTGAATTTGGATGCCAGTTGCATCTCATGAGACTTTCAGAATCGACACCTTGTCCCCCTCCCTGCCGCCAAACGGCCGAAAAAATTCTCTTTGCTTTTTCGTTGAGCGCTCCCACTGGAGCTGGCAGCAACAGCGCCTCGGTATGCTTGCGCGGCCTATTCTCGACTCCAACGACCTGCGATTTTGCGAATGCTCAAGCCAACTGCGCTGTTGCGCTTCGCTAAACAAACCAATCGATTCATTTGATCACTGAGGGAATTAAGGCTGATTCACAATTAACGGTCTTCCCATCGGTCTCGGTCTCGGTCTCGGTCTCGGTCTCGGTCTCGGTCTTCCCATGCCAAACAGCGAAGACCGATGCGAAGACCGAGACCGAGACCGAGACCGACGATGTTGGGAACTTTGAACATTTGCTCCGGTCTTCATCGGTCTTCATTGAACTCGTGTTGAACGCGCGCGCTACCGTAGTCACGCTTTACTATAGCCGTCACCCTCAAAGAATTTGTCGGTATTCGCATAAGGGTAAAGCGACTAGGAAATTAGCCGAAATTGAAAACAAGGAAGAGTTTACGATGCGTCGTATTCAACAGGTGGAGGCGGCGCCGTCTCCTTGGATAATTGACGACTGCTCTTATACCAAAAATCCAAAAAAAAAACGGCGGCGGCATGGCTGCACGTCTCTAAAGACACGGCGGCGGGAAAATCTGCGCCGCCATTGCATACGTCAAGGTGGACGGGCTCGACGGCATTGTCCTACATTTTCTGGAAGCGTCGGCAAAAGCGGCAGCGTCAGCGAAAGCGTCGGCAGCAGCGGCAACGGTGTCGACAGCGGCGCTGACGACAGCTCCTGTAGCGGCGTCCGCGCCCCTGGCGGCGGCCAGAAGCGCTGGCGGCGGTCTGCGTCTGCCGCACAATGTCTGTCCGTTTGTCTGGTGGTAGTGCGTTCCCGTCGTCTACTGCATGTGCTTTTTTTGTTTCCTACGGAAGTGGCATAAAAAATGAAACAGGTCGAAAACAAGGGCCACAGTACGCTCTTTAATACGCTCACAGGCGCGCATTTAACCGAAGATCATTGAAAGACCGGAGGCAACGCGTCGTCAATTTGGCATGGGTCAAAAAGTCCGAGACCGAGACCGAGACCGATGCGAAGACCGAGACCGAGACCGAGACCGAGACCGATGGGAAGACCGTTAATTGTGAATCAGCCTTTATCTACCCGCACGACTGTTGTTCACCCACTACTGGTGACGTGTACAAGTATATGTAAAAGCGTTCGCTATGTAAGTTCTCCAATAGACAAGCTACAATGTACCACGCTTACATTTGAATATTGAGATTGAGATTGAGAAAGATATCGTTGTGACGGAGTCGTCTGATTGTGAATCGAATCGAGCCCGTTCGTCGCGGCGTCGCCGTCGTCGTCGCTGCATTGCACAGCGCAACAAACGCAGACTAAATGTTCGGCGAATTTCACAGTCTGGCACAAATAACGGTACGACACAGTACACCATTGCATGTCAAATAAGCTCGCTTCAAAAAGCACTTCGTTTGATTTTCTTGCCTTTCATTCGAAATTTCTGTGCTTCAGCAGGAATTGGACAGTGTAGACTTCCTGGAATTCTTTAGCAGTGCCGATTTCTTTGAAATCGACACCGTCCGACGCCTCCAGTAGACAGCGATGGCGGCTGGGTCGTCTGTCGTCGTCGCCTCACGAAGGCGCCAGAGGGGAGGGGGGGGGGCGGGTCCTACGAACATCGGGTCCTACACTATAGTCCTACGAATACGGTCCCCTCCGACAACGCCCCTTCTACGCCACACTGATTTGGTGCATCCTTCGCGACGCATACATAGCGACTGGGGAGCGAACAAGGCAGTACAAGCACGAGAATCCGGTGTTGACGTTCACACACTAGCGCGGCGATGGAATTGATTATGCAAATACTGCTAATACTGCTAGGTTTCTACTACTGCTAGGTTTCCAACTTTGTTTTGATTTTGACTCTCAAGAGAACAAATAATCCTTGACCTGCCCATTCGTCGATTTCGTGTTGCGTTTGTTCTTGTTGCGTTCGTCTCGCTCGGCGTCACTGATGAGAGAAACACCAAGCCGCCGATGCCGATACTTGGCGTTGACGGAGGCCAGTCGCTTGAGCGGCAGCTGACAGTATCGCTGTGCGTGGCGCCGTCACGCACGACCGGACCATTGCCTACCGCCGGCTCGCATGCTCGTTGCTCGTCAGCCGATGCTGTGGCTCGAGTAGACTGACGGGACAATTAATGAACGCGCATGCGTGTCTCTGCACCGTGCGCTGTCGGTCCACAGACACCGTCCACCCGATGTTTGTAGGACCTTGCCCCCCCCCCCCTCCGCCTTCGTGGGGCGCCGCCGACGACAGACGGCGACGACCCAGCCGCCAACGCCGCCTACGTTAGGCGGCGAGCGACGCATCGTCGATGAGGAACTGTTTGCCGGTCGACTGTCGGTGCTCGAATTGTAGTCGGTGGCGCGAGGCGGCGCCAGTTCGACGGATTCCAATCGAATTCCACCCCGACCGCCAGTCGGCGCGAGTGCAGCTAAGGAGACGACGCCGAGCGGCGACGCGTCCGTCGCGGCGGAGTGAAAATCGCGGAGTCGTAAAGACAAGAAGAACGGGTTGATCGACGTTGTTTACGCGCGTCTTGAAAAGGCGGGCGATTTTGCGTCGACGCCACAACACAGCACTCTGAAGAAATACTTTCTGAACAAAGCTCTCTCGCCTCAGTTGACAAATCGACCGAGCAACGTCCCGTTGAGACCAAGTGAGTTACCCGCTCAGCCGTACTGTACACGGTCAACATGTCAGTCAGAGTACTACCGTAATTGCTTCGTTGGTGCCCCTTGCTCGGTGTCCATCATACATACACGTTTGTTTGACTCTTCCTAACATAGGGGTTCTTTATAAAGGGGGACTTCTTTCTACACATAACACTCTCACTTCAGACCAAACGTTGCAGTCAACTTTCTGCTTAAAGCTGCACACCACACCTTAGGAATCCACGTACCGTATGTACTTAACAGGGTGGACCATTCATATCTCGCTTTTCTTTCGCTTTAACCTCAGCGCTTTGCATCGAATCTGTTTGATATTTTGGGACAAGGTATTGGTAGGTACATGTAGAGAATTTTATCGCTAAAAAATTAATAAAATTAACCACTACATAGCGAATAATGCACCTCAATATGACCGAAGTCGCTTTCTACCATTTTGCATGGCGCTCACGATGAGCCAACAAGGTAGGTATCTGCTTGATTTTAGACGTAATTTCACCTAAAGCAGCTCAAATCTCCTGCATTGGGTCTGAAACATCGGTCGGGAGTGGCTTTGTTGGGAGTGAATCACGGCCCGCTCTACAGTTCTAATGAACAGGCTGCTTGCTATACCTAACAAGACATTTACCGCAAATAAACCAAAATGTAATGTATCTATAAAAAAACTTGTGTACAGCTGGTGCTGTAGTGGACCAGTTTTCTCAATTTTTTCAGGGATAAAATTCTCTACATGTACCTCCTACCTTGTCCTAAAATATCAAACAGATTCGATACGAAACGTAGAAGTTATAGCGAAATAAAGCCGACGATAGATAAATGGCCCACCCAGTACATGTTTTTGTTGGATGGAGTACATACACGACTTTGCAACGAAAACTACTTCTCAATCCCTAGGGACCCTACCAGTTGTTTCTTTAAGAATTATTTTCCATCCAGTCGAATTTTAATATGATTGCAAGAATTATGCAATCTACAACAGAGAAGATGGCGACGTTGATGGCGGGAAAAATTGTCGGCTTGCCACGTGGATGGTCAGCCGGGTGGTAGTAGGTCCATGTGAGGTTGACGTCGGCTACCGACATTTAGGAATGCATCCGACAAGAATGAAACACGAAACGTAGTGGTCCCAGTAGAGTAGAGTTGCCACGATTCATCGATCATTGCAACCCCTTCCCCCTCACAGCGTCCAGACATTGCGGACACGAGAATTGCATGCAACGTCTCAGTATTGTCGAAATAAATAGAAGCAGCTGACGAAACGCTGCTCGTTAAGGCTGATTCACAATTAACGGTCTTCCCATCGGTCTCGGTCTCGGTCTCGGTCTCGGTCTTCGCATCGGTCTCGGTCTCGGTCTCGGACTTTTTGACCCATGCCAAATTGACGACGCGTTGCCTCCGGTCTTTCAATGATCTTCGGTTAGCCGTGGCGCGGCCCGGCAGCCGTCATTGCCTGCCCACAACCTGTACACATGCACGTCAGGCGGCACTCGAAGCACACCATTCGATTCGATAGACACACCACGTATAAGTTACGGGCTTGTGCGGCGGCGAGGCGCTGTTGCCAGCACGAGCTCAACCTGCGCGGTTCTCTCTACAGGGCGGCTGAACATTTCTGCGGAACACCCGACACGACCAGGGGGCGGATCTAGACATTTTCCTTGTATTGAGAGGGGGGGGCGCAGTTTTCAGCCAAAAAACGTTAGCTTCCCGCCAGAAAGTTTCGCACGTTTAGCTCGCACTGTCGGCAGACGGCATTCGTGCATGCTCCGCTTCCCTCGCCTTCTCCCTCGCGACCAGTCGTCAGTCTGTGGTTTTAGTAGTCTGCTCGTAGTCTGTTCCTTTATTAGTTTGCCCTTCGTCTAGTTTTCGAGTTTGTCGTTGTTCGCCGCTCTGACGTCCTACACTCTAGTCCTACAAACATCGGATGGACGCGCCTGCGGACCGACAGCGCAGGGTGCAGAGACCCGCATGCACTTACATTAATTGTCCGGTCAGTCTACTCGAGCCACCGCATCGACTGACGAGCATGCGAGCGAGCCGACGCTAGGCAATGGTCCGGCCGTGCGTGACGGCGCCACGCACTGCAATACTATCAGTTGCCGGTTGCCGCGCAAGCGACCAGCCTCCGTCACCGCCAAGTATCGGCATCGGCGGCTTGGTGTTTCTCTCATCAGTGACGCCGAGCGAGACGAACGCAACAAGAACAAACGCAACACGAAATCGACGAATGGGCAGGTCCCCTTCCCCCAACTCCCTCCCCCCCCCCAACTTTGGGGGAGTTGCGGAGGGGTAGCTTCCGACCTGGGGGTGGGTAACCCCACCCCCCCCCAGGTGGGCGTATGTATGGCACACGCTCGGACTACGGAAATATTTTTTGAACAAGGGATCGGTCTGGTTCGCTTTGATTGAATTGACGCCGCCACATAAGCGAAGGAAACAAGTGGCAGGAATTTCAATAGGATACGGTAAAAATGAATGGTGAAGATTTGTTGCACTACTATGATTGTTTCATTTGTGCCGTAAGAGGGGCTAATTGTTGGATGGAATTGTTGGGGGGGGGACACGATTTGGCAGTGTCATGCGCTATGGGGAGAGATGGGTTTCCTCTGTTCTCCAGTTTCTTTCATAATATTTGCGATTCTTCATATCGGGTCGTGAACGCGACACGAGGATCAGCTGCGAGCAAAAAAAACAACAGTTCGAACCGAAACCGATCACTGCAACCGGACACCGAATAATCAGCTCGAACGACGCGGCAAAGCAGCCAGGCGAACATTATCTGCGTAAATGTTGCGATTGTGCCATGGTAATATGAAGTAAGGGCGGGGGGGGGAGGGGGTGAGTGTCGCAGCGCACTAAAGAAAGGGTCAGCTCAACTCGACCACCTGCGTGGTGCCCGTGCTGCTGGCGGCGACGATCAGGTTCGATTTCTGCAAAGCGCGAGAGAATTTGTGCGTGCGTCAGAGTCTCGGGGCCTGCCCCTGTCTGTAACTGGAGTGGAAGAGGTCCGCACTCCCCCGGTAACTAGGGTGGGAGAGAGAAGGTCCCCCAGTAACTGGGGTGGGAGGGAGTGGCCTCCGGTAGGTGGAGTGGGGGAAAGAGTGGCTCCAACCAGAAACACCCCCCCAAGCAGGTTTTTCCAAGATCTGTACAGTCTACATAAATTTTTGGAACCCCATCAGGCGGCCTGAGAGGCAATACGTACGGATGTGGGGGGTGATAAAGGGCGTGGCCGCACCTCGTCCCAGAAGACGGCGCCGACGAACTCGGCGTCCTTCCTGGCGTGCGGCGCCGCGGCATGGGGCGACCTGCTGCGCGCCTGGGCCGCTGGCGGGGGCGAGGGCGCGAGGAAGGCGTCGCGCGTGAAGGGGCCGCTCTGCTGGCCAGGCGCCGCCGCCTGCCCCACCGGAAAACCGAGCAACGGACGCTCCAGCGCCGTGTGATACAGGTAGACGCGGCCGTCCTCGCTCCCTAAACCATCCCACTCGACGTGTCTGCGTGTGCGTGCGTGCGTGCGTGCGCGTGTGCGCCCTTCAAGCGTGACAAGCGCGGCGGCGCACCGGTGGCGACGTAGGGCGCGTTGGAGCCCATGCCCGTGAAGTTCTTCTCGTTCTTGTGGCCCTGCATCACCGTCAGACAGCGGCCGCTAGCCACGTCCCACCGGCGCAGCTGGCCGTCCGGAGAGCTGCGGGCGGAGAAACGGCTAGCGACATGCGAGCAGGCACGCACGAACACCAGTGGCCTAGCCAGGGGGGGAGGGGGAAGCTCCCCCCCCCCGAAATTCTCCAAAGCTCAAATTTTATAACTTGGTACCCTCTGTTGCAAGCAATGCGCCATTATGTGCATCTTTCTCAATTTCAATTCAAATACTGATGAAAACGACACTAAAGAGCCAAATTTTCGCCTGCGGCGCATTGTTTTGCATTAAAAACCGTGTAAAGTTTGTCACACTACTCTACAAAATTTGCCTGCGGCGCTATTTTGAGAACAGAAATCGACCGTTTTGATCACATTGCTAACGTTTTGGTGAATGTAGTCAGACAAACGAGTGCAAAGCGTGTAAACAGATTGGATGGGAGAGTTACTAAAGCTTCCCCAGCCGAAATAGCGCAACGTCCAAAAAAATTCAACAGGGTCCCCTGTTGCAAAACTGAGTATTTAGCCAAAATTGAACTCCCCCCCCCTCCCCCGAAATGAAGTCCTGGCTACGCCACTGAGAACACACAGAGCACTCACGCGGACACGACTTCGGTGTCGGCCCCATAGAGAAGGTAGGAGACGGCCTTGCGGTGGCCCTGCAGGAGGCGCAGAGGCGCCTTCGGCTGCCGACGATCGAACACGCGGATCTGGTGGTCTACAACGAACAGTTCCTGGTTCCTTGCGGTTTTTTGTCAATTGTACACAGTGAGTGTGCTCCGTACCGGCGCATCCGGCGAGCATGAGGTTGGCGTTGACGCGGTCGAACTGCAGCGTGCAGACGTTCGACGCGCCGTCCAGCGTCATCACGGACGTCGGCAGACGAGTAGACCACACCTACACACGCACACGCACACACAATATGCAGTCCCGCTGCATGTCTGCACTGCAGCCCCCCCCCGGTCAATTTCACAATACCGCCCACCCCATAACCTTAACTGGGGGATACTCCCAAACGATGTTGACTCGCTCCGATTGCTACGGGATTTTGCTTCAGGGACCAGCCCCCCCCCCTCAAAATGTTTGACTCCCTCCACACGCTTCCGAAGGGGGTCAGAGCCGCGATCACAAAACAGGGTGGCCCGTGTCGAGCGACAAGGACGCGTACACGTCGGCGTCCCACCTTGATGGAGTGGTCGTCGGAGGCGGAGCCGAGCAGTCGACTGTCGAACGGGCTCCAGACCGACGCCCAGCTGCGCTTGCTGTGCTCCTGCCAACGTGCACGCGCGTGCGTGCGTACGTGTGCGCGCATACGCGCGCCTCCCCTGACCGACCTCGTAGCGGCGTATCTCGACGCAGCGCTTGGCGTCCCACACCTGGAGGACGCCGTCGTAGGCGGCGCTCGCGATGAGTTCCTTCTGTGCCGGGTTGAAGTGAGCCGAGCTGACCTTGGACTGGCACGTCATCTCGCCCACGGGAAAGTGGCGGCTCGCTCCTCCCGCCGCCGCCGACACGGAAGAGAGCCGACAGAAGTCGTAGAGGCGAATCTTACGCGCCACGCCCGCCACCAGCAACACGTCAGAGTCGCGGTCCAGGGAGAGACTACGAGGCAAGCGAGGCGGGGGCGTTTGTCGAACGGGATGAAAGCAAAAACAAAAACATCGACACGGACCTGGAGACGATCGAGAGTGCGCCCGCGACGTCCGTGTTGTAGTCGAAGCTGGAGAGGACGCGAGCGACCGAGAACCGAGACGCGTCGCCCAGCAGGCGCGCCAGGTCCGCCAGCGAGCCCACGCGAGGAGCCGAGCAGTCGACAGGACCGTCTGGAACCGTCGGCCGTGGTCGGGGCAGAGGCAGAGGCTGACGCGCAGGCGACTCACCCAACGGCTGGTCGCGCCACTCCAAGTAGACGCGCTCGAGGCCGTCGAATTGCTCGTCCAGCAGCGCCCGCTGTCGACACGAGGGCTCGCCCGCCGCCGTCGACGCGCGACCGCCGGTCTGGACGCCCTCGTCAGCGAACAGCAGACTCCGGAGGCTCGTCAACGCCGGACACGTCTAAGAAGAGCCAAATTTCTGTGCGGGGGGGGGAGGGAGGGCAAGACGCATCTCCGAGCTGAGCCGAGGAGGCGTACCTGGGAGTCGGGCACGGTGTGCGGTCCGTGGGCGGAGCCGACGGCGGCGCCGAGTCGCGCCTCGACCTCCTCGCGGTCCTTGTCGACGAGCTCGAGCTGTCGCCGGCACGTCTCCAGCGCCTCCTGCCGCCGCTCCGACAGCCGCTGCAGAAACTCGGCGGCCAGACGGACGGCGTCGACGTCCCGCCGAAGCGCCAACTCCGCCCGACGCGCAGACAGCCGCGTCGACAGCGCCTCGAGCGTCGACAGCGACAGCTCGGGCGAAGACAGCAGCGCCGACACCGCCTCCGGTAGCCGCTCCGCCTATGGCTGACGCGATTAAATGAAAAAATAGGAAAAGTGAAAAAAGAACTGACGACGAGGCGACGCGCGTCGAGTCGACGACGCCGCTCGGCGTCGGCGAGCCGAGCGACGGCAAAGTTGGGCACGAGCGCGTCGACGTCGCCCAGGTCGGCGCGGCAGACGGCGCATTCGCGACTCGACAGCGCCTGCCGACTCACGCAGTCCCAGCTAAGGACACAAACGCTTGGATTTAGCTTCGAAATCTAAACCTAAAACAAAAACAGAAACACGACGACTACCAGAACGTGTGGCCGCAGGCCGTAATATGCGGCTGCTTGTAGACGTCGCGACAGATCGGGCTGAAACAACTAGCACATTTCTGTTTTTTTACATTAGCACATTTCAAGCGCACGCAAACACGGACCATTCCAGGGAAGATTTCGACTCGTCGCTGTCGGCGGCGTCGCGTCGCGGCTCCTTGGCTCGGGGCGGCGAGGGCGTGGGCGCCGGCGCCGACACCTGGCCGCAGAACTGCACGTCGTCGGCAACGGCTGCGTCCTTGTCGACAGATGTCGACGCCGCCGCTGCCGCGATTGCGGTGGCGGCCGGTCGTTTTTTCGGCAGAAGTCGGCAGTGGCGCTCCGACATTTTCTCGGCAAAAACGAGCGATATTTTATTATAATGGCCGGGGGTTGGACGGACAGCAGCGAACGAGCGAGCGTCGTCGTCGGCCCTTGGCACCGACAGGCACCGCTCGTTTCGGAAGATTCCTGTCGAAATCTTTCCACGTGACGGACACCGCTTTTTGCGTGTGGCCCCGTTGAAATCCCAAGATAACAGTATCTAAAAACTGCACCGCGCAAGGTTGGGCAATTCAAGTGCAACCACACGATCATATTTACGATTTCCTGACCGACAATTACCCTTCGCTCTTCTGTTTTTTTTTCGCTAGACTAGACAGGCGGAAGTACGCAAATTTCAGAGAAGTGCAAGTTCTGGGTACGTACCTATATCAACATTCCCTACGTTCTACACAAGCTGTTGTCGCCAAAACCGCACACGTGTCACGCGCAAACGAGTGCGCGTGCGCCCGCTTTTAGAGCGCCTGGTTTGAACACTCGAAGAACATGGCTTGTTGTTACTGGCAGCGTCACAAGTGCAGGGCAGCAGCAGACGGAGCGGCACAAGTGGTCACGTTGCGCTCAGTACGTCGACACTACCATACAGTTTCGGATAACACAGCGCTGCGTATCTATATTTCGACGCCAAGCAAAGCGACAAGCGCTGCTCTAAAATCTGCTATGTAAGCACCGCATAAAGTCCAATGGTAGCCGCGCCACTTGACGGTGGCGCATGCGTTCATGGACGCGTTGACTGTGAATCTTTTGTACTGAAATATTTGGGTATGTGATGCCCGTGGATGTCCAGTGAGAAGCGCTGGGCGCTTTGCAGATGCACTCGCTGAGGTTCGCTTATTATAAAGGGGGAGGGAGAGCTTTCATATGGTTTTGCGCACGGCAATATTCGATCATTTCGATTCACCCCCCCCCCTCCCCCCCCCCCCCGTCATGTGTATCGTATCCACGCAGTTTCTTTACTCTTTTTCTCTCTCTTTTTTTTTTTTCATTCTCCTTTTTTTTTTTTCTTCTTCTTTTTTTTTTCTTTTTTCTTTTTTTTTTTTTTTTTTTTCTTTTTTTTTTTGCGCTTTTTTTGTCCGTCTTCGCTGGGGTTTCCTTTTTTTTCTCCTTCTTTTTGTTCTCTTTCTCTTCCTTGTTCGTTTTCCCCCCCCCCTTTGCCCTTCTTGTTGCGCCCCTCCACCTTCCTCGCGCGCCGCCCCCCTTTCTTTTTTCTCTTGTTTGTCCTGTCTTTCCTATCTTTCTTCTAAACCGCTTTTTTTTGTGTTTTGTCGTAGTTCCCGTAGACCCCTTTCTCTGTCGTCTCTTTTGTTGGTTTCTCTTCTTCTAACCTCCTCTTTTCTCCCTTCTCTCTTCTTCTTCGTTTCCTTCTTATTACCTCTGTGCCCCTCGCGTGCTCCGCTTTCTCTGTTGCCCCGCGTCTACTGTCGTGTTTGCCTTTCCCCTCTTTTTTGTTTTTCCTTTTTTCACCAATTCTCTGCGTATAGAAAATATAAAATGCCTATCGAACGCATAAATATCGACCCCCTCCCCCCTCTCCCGCTCCGCGATGTCTGCGTTCATCTGCTAAGCATACCACATGTGAGGTCTACCGACTGGCCAGCTATGAATGTACTGCAGAACGGCGAGACGCGGAGTCGTAGGAAAGAGCAACGGAAGTTACACGTTACGCGAGACGCGCCACGCCCGAGCCCCGCACCGAACCCCCGCCGACACCCCCCGCCCGTCCTCCGTCTCGCAGGTTTCGCATGTCACCCAACCGCCCCCTCTCCCCCCCCGCCCGCCGCGCTGTCATTCCCGTCTGTGCTGCCCCCCTCCCCGCTCCGCTTCGCCTCCTTCAGTACGTCAAGACCCCGCTCGCTCCTCGCCTCAGATTACCAGTTGCGTGCTCGCATGGCATACCAAGGAAGCAATTCGCCTCTGTCCTTCCGCTCCATGTTATGCTTTAACACACACACCCGCCCGGCAGACAGAAGATAAGTACACAGTACTACCCGCTCGCCGCCCCGCGACACTTCCATCGCGTGTGGAATACTTTCCGTGCCCTGCGGGACTCCATCTCCGCTATCTTGTGGGACAACTCCCCTGTGGGATACCTTCCCCCAATCCACCAGTGTATGCACCATAGGTCCAAAGTGCAAGTTTGCACAGTGTACCCTCGTTGGCTGTATAACGCTAGTATTACCTTTCTAGTGGGCGAGTGAGTCAGCGTAAGGAAGTCAGGTTAGTGTGTCAATTGCCTTTGGAAGTGCAGTATAAAATTTCAGCTCAGTCCCAGCCTGAACAATTTGCCCAGGTCTGTGTGCCTCCCATGCGTCCAACACCTGCGGGCGGTTCGATGCTCGTTTCGATAGACGCGAGCGCGACATGAACGAAAATGGGACGGGCAGCGTGCTTCGCATCGCGACTTACTCGGATCCGCCCTACGTCTCGGCCTGCGTGCTGACCAGTCGAAGTCTGTGGCCGACGGACCTCTGCCCAGACCCTGGAGTCGACCCTGTCATTCTGGCCCACGTCGTCGACGAGTCTCGGCTGTTGTTGGGTGGGGGGTGGGGTGGGGTGGTGGGGGGGGGGTGGGGGGGGGTGGGGGGGGTGGGTGGGGGTGGGGGGGTGGGGTGGGTGGGGGGGGGGGGAGGGTTGATTTTAGTTGAGGTTTGGAATGTTGTGGTTAGGGTGTGGGTGGGGGGTGCTGGGGGGGGGGGGGGGGGGGCGGGGCCGGGGCCGGGGGGGGGCGGGGGGGGGGGGGGGTGGGGTGTGGGGGGTGGTGGTTGGGGGGGGGGGGGGGGGGGGGGGGGGGGGGGTGCGGGGGTGGGTGTGGTTGTTGCGTGTGTGTGGTGCGTGTGTGTTGGTTGTGCGGGTGTGGTGGTGGTGGTGGTGGTGGTGCGTCGGGGGGCGTGGTGTGCGTCGGGGGCGTGCGTGCGTGCTGCGTGCGTGTGTCTAACTTTTTATTTCTTCGTGTGTTGTCGGGGGGGGGAGGGTGTGGTTGTTCGTGTGTTGTGGTTGTTTTGTGTTTTGGGGGGGGGGGGGGGGGGGGCGGTTTGCTAGGGAGTTTATTATGTAAAACCTACGTAGGGGGGGGAGGGGTGCAGGCTTGTGGGTGTGTCAATGGTAGTGTGTGGGGCATAATGACCCCCCCGAATTTTTTAATTAATTAATTTCCGAGGGAGGGGGGGGGGTAGGGTTGAGGAGATGTACTTTCTATTTGTATAGTGGGAAGAAAAGGTAGGCTCTGTCCACTTTGCGCTTACAGGCGACGAGAGGGCCGGCGGGCGGGGTATATATAGAGAAGTTTTGTAATCAAATACTCATAATAATGGATATCCACAGGGGTTCGGATGTAGAGGATATACCCTTGCGATACTAATTTAGGGTACCCCGGTTTAGACTATAAATCTCCGAATACAACCGCGCTCGTAGTCTCTTGTGGTGGTGTAGGTGTAGGTGGGCTGTGGGGTGGGGGGGCATAGTCTTGCCCTACCGACTGTTCTCGGTGGACGAGTTGAGAGCGCAGCTGCCAGTGACGAATCTGTCCAACTTCGAGACGATGGAGATGCTGCTCTCGGAGGGCCTTGTCGACACGACGCCCAACGTGGGCCTGGTTGGCCTCGACGAGGAGCCCCACTACGACTACGTGTATCCCGCGCTGTTCGGCTCGCGGGTCTTCCTGGTCGCCAAGGGGGACTCTGCGCCCTCTCTCGCCAACTCTTCCGGGGTTTTGACCGTCTTTGACTACACGGTGTGGCTGGCCATTGCGCTCTGTCTCGTGGCAATATGGGCGGTTGGTTCATTCCAAGAAAAACTCTTCAGAGCTCGAGATTCGTACTCACGGCGGATGAACCGTGTCCTGGCTCTATGATTCGTGGACCTTGACCGCTGGACTCTTTTCAACCATGGTACTCGCTCGCTTCGCTATATATATTCCCAGAAAACCACACGAAATTACAAGCGCGGAGCAGCTACTCGCTGCGTTGGAGAAGAACGAATTGATGCTACTCTTAGAACCCAATACCAAGAAATATTTCGATAACGCTGGCCGAGCGAGCGACACTGATCAATTCTCGAAAAGTGTGGGCCCTTGACTTTTTTTTTCCTAAAAAAGAAGGGCCGTTCGACAAGCCTTGCAGACTCTGAGCTTATACGCAAATTGAAATTGACAACATTTGTTTATGCTACTGACCTTGCAAGCGGCATTTACTTGACACTAAAGGACTGCAGTCTGGGCCTACGCTTCTTTTTCCGTTCAGACTCGGGCGTATATATAAAATGCGAAATGATATAGCAATAGAGAATGAATCATGCAACAAGCCATCTGCAAGCCTAAAAAATTAAAAAAGGGTGGGTGGGGGGGTGGGGGGGGTGTGTGGGTGTGGTTGTTTGGGGGTGGGTTTGGGGTTGTGGTGGGGGTTGGGGTGGGGGGGGTGGTGGGTTTTTTTTGGTGGGGGGTGGGGTGTTTGGGGTGGGTGTTGTGGTGGGGGGGGTGTGTGGTGGGGTTGTGTGTGTTTTTTTGTGGTTTTTTGGGGGGGGTGAGTTTTTGTTTTTGTGTGTGTGTGTTTTGGTGTGTTGGTTGTGAGGATGTGTTGTGGGGTGGGTTGTGGTGGGGTGTTGTGGTTGTGTGGTGGATGGGTTTGTGGTGTGTGGTGTGTGTGTTTGTGTTGTGGTGGGTTATGGTGGGGGTTTTTGTTTTTTTTGGGGGGGCGTCTTTTTCTTTTTTTGGGGCTGTTTTTTTTGTGTGTTGTTTTTGTAGTTATGTGTGTTGGGGGAGCGGGTGTGGTGAAGTGTCTGTTGTGGTGCGTGCGTGCGTGCGTGCGTGCGTGCGTGCGGGCGTGCGTGCGTGCGTGCGTGCGTGCGTGCGTGCGTGCGTGCGTGCGTGCGTGCGTGCGTGCGTGCGTGCGTGCGTGCGTGCGTGCGTGCGTGCGTGCGTGCGGGTGTGCAGCGGTGTCGTGTTCGTGCATCAGGCGGTAGGGAGCATCGGCAAATCGTAAATTTGTGTTTGGAGAGGGAGAAAGAGACAGAGGATGTGGGATGGGGGGGGGAGGGACAGGGTGAGGGTTCGTGCGGGAAGGGGCCCGGAGCGGGGAGCGAGCGAGCGAGCGGTCGGTGGTGTTATGGAAGGGAGAGAAAAGTGGGGACGTGAAGTTGCGCTGTGTGTTGGGGTGTTTGTGGGTGATAGATGCGTGCGAGTTTTGTTTGGTTGATACGGTGTGAGCGAGCGACGGGCCAAAGGGTGGGAGGGCTTTTGTTGTTTGTCGGAGCGAGAGGGTGTGGGAGTGTGTGAGTCCTGCGGTGTGTGGGCTTTTGGGCTGTGGGCAGGACAGAGGAAGCAGAGTGTTCGCGGAGTGGGGGGGGGCGAAGTGAGAGCGGGAAGTAGGAGGAGGTTGTTGTGTGTCGGAGAGCGAGGTCTTATCAGGTGGCGGGCGAAGGATGTTGAGTAGAAAGTCTGGGGGGGGCCGACGAGGGGGGGGAGAGCGCCCGTTCTCGGGCCGGACAATTCTTTTTGCAGCCGCCCCCAAGGCTAAGAGTTTTGTGGAGATGTGGAATTGTGTGGTGTTTCTCTTTGTGGGAGAGTTTGTGGGTTTTTTTCTTGTGTTAAATTGGGGGTTTTCGTTTTTCTTTTTTTTCTCCTTAAAAAAAAGTGTTATCCCCTCTGACCCATTTTTGTGGTCATCCGCTCCCTTTCCGGGGGTCCGGCGGCGCCCAAAGGTGTGCAGAACAGGAAAAAAAAACCCCTTTTTCGGAACATTTTCGGAAGGGAGCGCGACCAACGGGGGCCCCCGGGCCAAAGGCGGTCTTTCGAGCGATCATTCGCCACAATCCGTCAGGCAATCAAGAGTTATGAGCGACTGAAAATCAAAAAACCGCATTGCAGAAGTCGTCACATATTAGGGTTGTACGCTGCCGCGTACACCCTGATAAATTAGCGAAGTAAATAACGATTATTTCCCGTCTGGCAGAGCCAATTCTTGTTTCGGGCCCTACCATTGACAAGAATTGGCTGTCCGCAGCGGGGCCCTCATCAGAACGAGCCCTGCGGATCAGATACGCGATCCCGCGCGTGGTCCGGTTACCAATATCCAGAGCATCCAGATGAATTGACCGCCCACGTAGTGGTAGAAATCCTTGAGGGGGAACATGCGACGTAGGGCAATGGTCAAACTGCAGTAGTGGGACTAGAAGCAGTAGAGTAGACAGTGGACCTGGACGTGGGCCCTATCTGCTAATGTAAAACAAATAGGAGCTCAATTAGCAAACTCAAAAAGCCAAACCAAAAAGAAAATTACGTTGGAGAAGACGCCAGTGCCGTTGTGGGTGTGGGCGTGCTGAGTTCCCAAGGTCAGCATTAGCAACAGCAGTATGTCTGCATTTCCATTTTCAAACGTTTGCTACCGTGTTCACATGGGTCCTATATGTACATATAAATACTTCAGCTCACTAAAAAAAAACTAACACAATTGCATACTATTATGTCTTGTATTGTACACGGGTATCCTGTATTGATATGTTCGAGGCGTGGCTAAAACTTGGAGTCGACAGCCAGTACTGGGCAACAGGAGTCAACAAAGTAGGGCTTTCCTCTGTATGGCGCGGCGCAAGTTAACACGACGGCAATTGAAAGGAGTCTATGACTGTACCACTCCCGAAGTTTAAGACTGAAAGCTCACAAAGTTTTGTCCTAATCCGTCTTGCGAACCGTATGTGCGCCCAAGACAGAAAAATGGCGCAGAATCGCATTTGAAGTTTAGCGCATCTACAATTTGCCACTTTGACCAACCGATCCAACATTGGCGGCGTTTTTTTTTGGCATTGGCACGTTTGAAATTGGTTGAGAGGAAGTTCACTACGCAGTCAAACGTAGCTTGTCGGCTGTTCAAGCGCATCCCCAAAAACACTCCATCGAATATCTTCTGTCTTTGCCTTGACTGAAAGCTTTTGTCTGTTTAGGTTTGTCTTCGATTGGGTCCGTGCTCGTTTCAAAGCGGTCGCCACACATCTCGCTGTTGAAGAAGGCGTTTCAGCGACGCTCCGCAGCTATTTTCAACGTGGAGTCGAGCTTTGTGCGGAAAACTAGACAGCTGTTGCGACTCTGTGACAATTTATATTTGAAACTCTGGAATAGTTTGAAGTTGGAGAGCCTATTCAGCGTGCTCGCGTTATGGGCGGCCGGATTAGGGGCGTCGATCGCTTCATTTGCCGTTGAGTGGCTCGCGGGCAAGTCAGATTCTGATTATATAGCGTCTATTGTGAACGATAGTACGTGAACGTTGTGAATGTGAACACCGAATAGGCACAATGTATGTACCTATAGGTAGTAAATACAATACCTGTACACAAGACCACTCTTGATGAACCTCTCTGCTGCAACTTCGGTAGTTGCAACTTTCAAGGCGGCACCCCTCGAGGCGCCCTGCGTCAACCGCCTGGTCATCAGCACCGACCGCCTCCAAGAAATCGTCGTCCAAGGCTCGGCCGTCGTCGCAATGGCCGACCTGCACGAGCAGCGGTTCGACGCGGGCGAGTCGTTCACGGTGCGCACCGAAGGAGGTGGCCGGCGTGGCGCATCCTGTGACGCGCGCTGCTCGAGGGGAAGTGGGCGGCGGAGGGTTGGCGCGGCGAGCGGTACTCTAACGGCGCGGTCGGGGACGCCCAGGAGGCGCGCGACCGATGCGCACCGGGGGGAGACGGGTCAGCCCTAAAAAAAACTAACACAATTATACTATTATGATTGTATTTACACGACCTGATTGATATGCGAGGAAACTTAAGCAGCTGAACAGAGACAAAGTATCTTGTGCGCGGAAACACGCGGAATTGAAAGGAGCTATGACTGTACCACTCCCGAAGTTTAAGACTGAAAGCTCACAAAGTTTTGTCCTAATCCGTCTTGCGACCGTATGTGCGCCCAAGACAGAAAAATGGCGCAGAATCGCATTTGAAGTTTAGCGCATCTACAATTTGCACTTTGACAACCGATCCAACATTGGCGGCGTTTTTTTTTGGCATTGGCACGTTTGAAATTGGTTGAGAGGAAGTTCACTACGCAGTCAAACGTAGCTTGTCGGCTGTTCAAGCGCATCCCCAAAAACACTCCATCGAATATCTTCTGTCTTTGCCTTGACTGAAAGCTTTTGTCTGTTTAGGTTTGTCTTCGATTGGGTCCGTGCTCGTTTCAAAGCGGTCGCCACACATCTCGCTGTTGAAGAAGGCGTTTCAGCGACGCTCCGCAGCTATTTTCAACGTGGAGTCGAGCTTTGTGCGGAAAACTAGACAGCTGTTGCGACTCTGTGACAATTTATATTTGAAACTCTGGAATAGTTTGAAGTTGGAGAGCCTATTCAGCGTGCTCGCGTTATGGGCGGCCGGATTAGGGGCGTCGATCGCTTCATTTGCCGTTGAGTGGCTCGCGGGCAAGTCAGATTCTGATTATATAGCGTCTATTGTGAACGATAGTACGTGAACGTTGTGAATGTGAACACCGAATAGGCACAATGTATGTACCTATAGGTAGTAAATACAATACCTGTACACAAGACCACTCTTGATGAACCTCTCTGCTGCAACTTCGGTAGTTGCAACTTTCAAAAAACCCCGGCAAGGTATGTGCTTAGTTGTTCACGCAAAAAGTGCATATCCGAAACTCTGTTGAAATCTTGCAACACCTTTGCGGACATAATGAAGAGCATGCCTTCAGCATTCGCACAATACACTGCGATTCGTTCAGCGTCCATGAACGAACCATGAGATTATGCTCTCGAAAATATTCTATTATTAAATTTTAAATTGATAGTCAATAAAACTGGTCGGAAACACAAAAAAAAAACAAAGCCGAAAATGCAATCGAGTTGTGAAGCTGATGTGTGACGAAATGCTGAAGATGATACAACATTCACGTTCACGCAACATTCACGAAGAATCTGAATCGTTGATTGGAATTTCGCTCCAATGTCACCCCCCCCCCCGGATGTCCCACGTTCGGTGGTGGGTGTGTGGGTGGGTCGGACGGCCTTGTCGTAAAAGAAAGCAAAGGGTTTGTGGAAGCAGTTGGTTGCAAGTTGTGGTACATAGTACGTACGTAAGCGCGTGACAAACGCAAGCTTTACGAGCGCGCCACACGCATTCTCTGTGCGTTAGATAGCGTCGTAAACTGTTGCATGCGCCTTGGCCCCAAGTTGGCTTAACCGCGTTCTGAGCGCGTTTGGACCAGACGTGCCCAATGCCTTGACAATGACAGACATTCCTGTAACGCCCCCTTGCGGTCTTGAAAGGCACCTGAATCGCCGCTGGAATCGCGTTTGCGAGGAAGGATGGTCCCGAGAAGAGAGCCAGGAAAAATGTTGAGAGCTCTGCTGCTGCTTGGTTGCTGGCTGTGGTTGTCGCAGCAATTTCCCGTAGACGCCTGTCCCAGGAGGCCCGAACCCACATCGGCGCCAACATCGATGCCGCCTACATCAGCGATGCCAGCAACGTCACAACATCCGCCACGTATACAAATCCGCTTCCGTTCTCGCTTCTCTACCCTTTGCCTCTACCCTTTGCCTCTGCCTGCCGCCGGCAATACAGACTCTGAGACGAGGGGACCACATTTTTGTACAAAAATGAACGTCTTGTGAAACACAGCACGATCAATTTAGGTAAAAAGGTGCCGGAACACTCTTTGTCGAAGTTCTTCCCTTGCGCCTAACACACGAAGAAGTAGAACGCAATCGGTTGATCGCCACTCTGGCAGCAGTTAGTCACAAAATGCTAGGCGTATAGTAAAGCATTCCATAGAATCAATCGCATGTCTTGCAGCGGCCAGACGAGTGCGAGCGGCGCACTCACCTGTCGTGCGCCAGCTGACCGTGACCGGCCGCAGTGACGTGTCGCTGGTGCGTCTGGTGAGCAGGAGCAGCATCGAGGGCTGGCCTAACGAGGTCCAACTGGTCAAGTCGGACGACTCGACCCCGCGCGTCGAGTGGCACATCGATGCCGCGTGGGAAAGCGTGCTGAGAGCCGAGCTGTCCATGTCGGCGGATGGGGAGCTCGTGGAGCGAGTCGCGGCCGCCCGAGGACGCGTCGAGCTCGTCTGCGACGAGGCACCCCTCGAGGCGCCCTGCGTCAACCGCCTGGTCATCAGCACCGACCGCCTCCAAGAAATCGTCGTCCAAGGCTCGGCCGTCGTCGCAATGGCCGACCTGCACGAGCAGCGCTTCGACGCGGGCGAGTCGTTCACGGTGCGCACCGAAGGAGGTGAGCCGTCGAACTCGGTTGCGCGCATTCCTGTGGACGCGCGCCTGCGCTCGCAGGGGGAAGTGTGCGCGTGTCGGCGTCGGCGCAGCGGCTGCTCGTCCGCGCCGACGACCGCAGCGATGTGAGCCTCTTCAACGGCGCGTTCGACTCGGCCGAGCTGAACGCCCAGACGACGGACGACCCCGACGCGCACCCGCAGCTGCCCGCCATCCTCGCGTTCGACGGCGTCAAGATCGGCCGCGTCAAGTTCTCCATGAGCAAGGCGTACATCGCCGCCTCGACCGTCCATGCCTACGAGGGAGTCATCGACACCTGCGGCACCTTCCGCTACTCGGGACAGCCCACCGACCGCAAGGTAGAGCGCAAGGGCGACGGCGATCCCGACTGCGCGCGCATCAAGAACTTCATCGGTGAGGAGGACCACTGACCAACTATGTACATCATGCAGACACTGCAGTCTTAGCGGCTCTACATGAAGAGTATGGATCTTTAAAATACAGAAAACAGTATACCGTGCCCAAAACTGGCTGCAATTAGCCACATGGGGCCACCTTTCTCGCTCGGGCTCTAGGGAACCCTTAGTTGCATCAACGCCATATATAATCGGGTGTGTGTACCTATAAGTACATGTTATGTGCAACCCTTGAAGGTCAGGTGGACGGCAGTGGCTCTGAGCAAAGGGTCTCGGTGCCGATCGCGAGGCCATTCACGGGGCTGAACATCAAAATGCGCGAGAGCAGGGCGCCCGACATCCACTTGTCGCCGGGAGCGATGGCCCGCAGTGCGACTTGGACGGTGGACAGCGGCTGGGCCGCCCATCTGGGACTCGAGGCCGTCTACGGGGTCGACGACGAGCTCGACTTCCAATACGACACCCTCATCGAGGACACGTCCTACTTCAAGTGCGCCTCCGACCGCCACTGCGCCAACGAGCTGGCCCTCCAGGTGCCGCCGACGTTGAACCGGATCGCACTCAACCAATGCAACCTCAAGACGGCGAACGGGCTAACCTTCAAAGGACAAAGCATGCTCCTAGTCGCTGCCGACGGCGAGAGACACTTTCGCGTTGCCCCGAGTCTGGCGAGCGACGAAACACACTTTTTAGACAGCTCAATGCAGCTGGCGCTCGAGACGCAGTTCGCCGACTTGGAGGTGAGATACCGATCGCACGTCCAGCTGACGGGCAAAACCGACCAGCTCTCGGTGGTCTTCGGGGACACTTCGGAGTGGTACGACGCCGCGGACACGGAGCTCGATCTGCGCGCTCTGCCGGCCAAGTCGGTGTCCGTGACCAGCGCGTCCCACGCGCACGTCTACGTCAAGGCCAAGGACAGCGTCCACGCCGACATCCGCGGCAGAGGCAACGTCTACTACGTCGGCAATCCCCAGGACAAAAGGAGAAGTGGAACGGGCGCGGGCCAGCTCCTCAAGATCGAACCATAAGGAACCAGAATGCCAGTAGTCACACCCAAACCAGACCCTAAGAAACAATCAGAAACCCTAAGACCGTACGATCAGATAAATAAAGTAAAGTCCACTGGCACTTTTCGATAAGCAAGCTCTTTCGCCACGTCGCGGCTATGATCGGCGGAATTTGCCCAATGAATTTTGACGATAAGTACTGGAAGTCGAATACTTATTTCCGACTACGGCAACCGCACACTTCCCGCTGCGCAAACATCCCTCTCCTTCCTGGATCCACTAGTGCTCCAAACAACTAATCACAATTAAAGGTGCATTGTAGGCTTTTCTCTTTGAGCAGCATGGCAACTTGTTTGCAGACTTGCAGTGCAGGTTGGCAGACCTTGGAATTTTGCTGGGCATAGACACGAAGGTAGGCGTCGTGCGTTCGTCGATCGACGCGCCGCATGGGCCGCGTCATGATGTGCACCTCGACCGTGCAGTTGCGAGGCCCCGTCAGTTTCGTGTGCAGTGCGGCGTAGCCGTTGGCCTTGGACGCGGCGAAGTACCTAGTCGCGAAAGGACGAGAACAGAGGCCGAAACCGGCCGTGGAGGACGCCCAGCGCTATGTAGCAGTCGTCGACCGACTCCAGCACAATGCGCGTGCCAAACATGTCGAGAATTTTGTCAAAGGCCGTAGCCCTGAGATGCGATCTAAGCGTGCCGTCCCGTCACAGATGCTCTCTCCTCTACGTCACAGATTGTCTTTTCTTGTCCTTTATATGGCTGAAACGGCTATAGGTAGTCAACAAACCATTGTCACCAACAAACAAACCAAACCAACAAACCAGCTAAAATTTCCCAAGAAATTGATCTGCCAAAATTGGCCGGGTCAAAACAGCGTCGCCTTCTGATAATAGTGCCGGTCAGCAGCGACGGCAGTCGCAAACGTAAACATAGAAAATCTTTGTTTTGTTGCGTTTTGCTGTTGTTTGTTGTTTATTGTGTTTGTTGTTGAAAACATATCTTCTTCGCAATCTTCGCAATTTCGCAAATTGAAAAAAAAAACTGAAATTACACCGTCGACCATAAGTATCTCTCAAAGCCGCACGAAATCGGTTGTTCAGTGCCGACGATCGCGTGACAATTAATTCTGTTGTTCCTTCATTTTACTTGGAGGGTCTTCTTTGTTTAAGAAGACTGACTTGAGCCCAGCAGCTGCAGCTTGGCCTCGTCCCCGGAGCGCCAGCGGTTGACGACCTCCTCCACGGACTTGCCCTTGGTCTCGGGCAGATAGAGGGCAAGGAAGGCGGTGGTGGTTAGGCCCACGAGGAGCATGGGCAGCAGACTGGCCAGGGGCCCCGCGGCGGCCTCTAGGGGCGGGTAGAGGAGGCTGAAGAGGAGCGTGACCAGCCAGTGCGCCGCCCACGACATGGCCGCCGTCCAGGACACGCTCTGCTGGGGCGCCAGCTCGCTCTGCAGCAGCGCCGCCGCGAACGGCGACCAGCAGTACGCTGAAAGAATTCGTTTATTTTTCGTTGCAATTCCATGCGTGTCGACAGCCTTCGTCTGTAATTCGTTCGAATTCTAGTGTAAAAGATCATGCCTCCATCCCTATTTTTAGTTTTAGGTTTAAATTTATGTAGAGATATATTTTAATTTTTTTTTTGTTATTTGTAGGGTTAGAGTGTGTATATTGGTTTTTTTTTTTTGTTGAGTTGTATAGTGTGGTATTGGTGATTTTTGTGTTGTGGAAGTTTTGAGGGGGTGGTGGGTGAGAAATTAATTGGGGGTTTGATTATGGATAATGATATATGTAGGTATCAACTGACGAACCAAAGCGACACAGAGCCTGGCTCGCGAGGCAGACGACCGTTGCGACCATGCCGGTGCCGAGAAAGTCTGAGAGCATGAGCAGAGCGATCGCCAGACAGCCCATCGCGTAACCGCTCAGGAACATCTGCACACACGGCATTTGTGGGCAGGCACGCACGAGTTGCGTGTGGTCGAGGGCCCTGCCTTCCTCCTGCCGACTCTCTCGAAGAGGTCGGCGGCGACGACGAGCAGGGAGGCGAGCGAGGTGGGCAGCGCGACGGCGAGCAGGACGGCGAAGGCGGCGTCGGCGGCGCTGACGCCGAGCCTCTGGAGCGTGGACACCGCGTAGAAGTTGACCAGGTCTGAGCCCGTCGCCGGAGAGCCGCCGCAGCCCACGACGCACAGCAACAACGGCCAGCGCAGCCAGCGACGGCTCAGCGTCTCCCGCAGCGACGCCGCTCCTCCGTTCTGCACCAGCTGCTTCTCGCTGCAAATGTGACCACAATGCGCATCTGTAAACAGCTCTTGTAGTGCTACACTCAAATCTTGAATAATTCAGGATAGCGATCTGCTGCAGTATTGGAGCGAAATTTGAACTACAGGTAGAGACAAACCTCTATGGTTTTGTTGGCAACTGTCCCCGTTGGAACCCGTTAAAAAACCAGCGCTGGCACTTGTTTCAATTTCGAGCCATTGTGGCTCACCGCTCGTAGCGCAGCATCTGCCGACTCCAGTCGGCTTCTCTTCCGCGGTAGAACTGGAAGGATTGTGCGGCGCGTCGCTCGTCGGCCGCGTTGATGTACAGCTCCTTGGGCGAGTCGGTGAACAGCGTCGAGAGCAGCGCGTGCAGCACGTTGAACGGAATCGGTATGAGAAACGAGTAGGTCCACAGTTGCTCCGTGCCCAGCAACGAGCTGACGTCCACGAGCACGCCTGATAAAGTACTCTAATGAAGCACAAGGGACTTTCCGCCCCAAACTTGGGGGATAAGTTCGCAGTTCAACGGTCCCTATCCAATGACCGGTACAATTGTAGACGTAAGAACGATTGTTACGCCGTGGTTCATGCGCGTATAGTGGAATGGGGGAGGGAGTCGGACCTGAAGCGATGAAGAAGGGCCTTGAGGCGAGCAGAGATCCGGCGACGAAGGCGCGCCACTCGTCGGGCGCGCAGTCGGTGAGGTAGACGGAGAACTTGCCCGTGAGCGCATGCGCGGCGCCCACGAGGAAGCGGCCGAGCAGCGCGGCCGCAAACGCCCCCGACCGCACCGCGAAGAACTGCAGAAGGCAGCCTCCGATCGATAGCGCGTTCGTCGCCACCGTTAGCGTCTGCTTGAGCCCTGCATGCCCGCTGCCGATTCCCCCAGGCTTGGGGACTGTTGAGCGCCGTTGTGGACCGTGCGTTCGTGCGTGCGTGCGTGCGTGCGTGCGTGCGTGCGTGCGTGCGTGCGTGCGTGCGTGCGTGCGTGCGTGCGTGCGTGGGGTCGTGCGTGCGTGCGTGCGCGCGTGCGTGCGTGCGTGCGTGCGCCAGTGTGCGTGCGCACGTGTGCGTGCGTGCGTGCGTGCGTGCGTGCGTGCGTTCGTTCGATCGAGCGTGCGCGCCGGCGAGCGCGCGTGCGTGCGTGCGTGCGTGCGTGCGTGCGTCCGTGCGTGCGTGCGTGCGTGCGTGCGTGAGTCCGTGCGGGCGTGCGTGCGTGCGTGCGTGCGTGCGTGCGTGCGTGCGTGCGTGCGTGCCCGCTCTCCTACCGATCCTTCTCGCGAGCCAGCCAAACGCGAGACTGCCGCAGAGACAGCCAAAGAGGTAGACGCTGGAGAATGCGGCCCAGTAGAGTTCGAGAAGCGCCGTCCCCTCCGCCGGCCCTTCCACCTTCCTATCCTGTTCGGAAGCCATCTCCATGGAGTCGGCGATCCAGCGCTTGACGTGGGAGGCGACTGGGTTGAGGGACGTGTACTGCGTCGCAGGTCCCAGCCCCAGCAGGCAGTGAACGGCCAGCGCCGACCAGAGGGCCACGGTCAGACCGCCACAGCTCGTCATCTGTAGTTCTTTCCTTGTCGTGGCGAGTTCCTGTACGGACGAAAACGCTTTTGTGGTCTTTCGGGGTCTGTTCGTGCGTGTACGTTTGTCCGGTCACTCCATTGCCTCGACAGCGGATCCACGTATTGTCTCGAAAACGAATGGACCAATTGCCGTGCTAGACTTTTGACATGTTGAGAACTGGTTGTTTATAGAGCGAAGATCGCGAGCGCGAGACCACTTTTTGGTTCGAATTTCGGTAAGTTTGGGAAAACTGGTGGACCTACACGCAACGCAGGAAAAAAATTTGTGCACTGCGGTTTGACGTCAGTTCGACCGCAAAGCCTATCACTTTTGGCGACGACAATTTGTGAAAGGCTGCCTTTGTCTACTCACGCCTAATATGCCTTGATTAAGACACCGGGCAATTTCGTTGAGAAGCCTAATGGCGGGCCCTGCTGATTGACTGTGGCCTCGTGCAGAACACTCAGAACTCCTTTTCACTTGTGCACTTTGCCTAAAATTATTTGCGTTCCCGTTTCTCCATCCATTACACGTGCAGGTACATTCTTTCTTCTTTACAGGTCCTCACATCGCACGAGGAAGCAGATGAATATGAATTGCGGCAACAAAGTGGAGTGTAGTGTTTAGGCAAAGCTGAAGAATGAGCAGTGCAAACAGCTCGACTGGTTTGCCGCTCGTAGGCGAGGCGGGCGTGGACGCAGTCGTCGGCGCCGGTCTGTGCCTGCTGAGCTGCGCCTGCGCCGTCGCATACGCGCCAGTGGTCCTCGCTCTCTGGCGCCTCTCCAAGTCCCAGCCCACCTTTCTGCTCTTCCTCAGCAGCGCTCTGGCCGAGCTACTCATGTTCGCAATGTTCTTCTCTCTGGGACTGGCCATTGCGACGCACCGCTGGAGCGATTGGCCGGCCAGCGTCTCGCCCTGGTTGACCAGCGTGGCCATGTCACTGGCCTGGAACGGTCTCATCGGCCACTACCCTCTGATCGCGGCCAATCGGTTCTGCGCCTTGGTCTTTTACAAGCGGAAAATCGAGAGGATCTTCACGAGGCGGGTGACACTCCTCAGCGGCGCAGCGGGTGAGCTCAATTTGCGTGTCTGAGAAGAGCAGACGCTGGAAAAGCACAGACGGCATCCTAGGCCGCCTCTTCCTTTCAGTGTATACGTTGCTGGAGGAACCGCCGGGGTCTACGAGACGTGGCTCTGCGACGGCGGCAGCTTGGTGCTCATACCATCGTTTTATGCTATGGGACCACCGGACATGGTGCGCTACATGGAGACTGGGGCCTTCTTGGTCGGTCTTGCATGCAACTTGTTTTGCTTTGGCGCCACCGTGGCAATCTACGCAGCCCTCATTTTGGTCATCTGCCTCTCGTCACAGCACAGACGACTGTTTACAGGTAACCACTTACCTACATTCTCACTGTACAGCCGCGGGCCCCAGCTCAGCCGATGCCTGCGTTTTCAGGCAGCAGCAGCGAGCAGCAGGGCGCCAACTTCAGCGCGACGCAGCGTCGCCTGCTGATTGCGTGTCTGACGAACGGCACGTTCTTCGTCGCGTTGGTCGTTCTCTTCTTCCTGGACCTCATGACGACCAAGTGGGACGAGCTCCTGCTCTTCGACCTGACCATGATCGCGAACACCTTCAGCAACGCCGCTCTACTCCTGCTCTTCTGCAGTCCCCTGAGGACAGAGGTGCGTCTGCTGCTCGACCTTGCCTCCAGTAGTGTGAGGCAGCACTGCACTGCAATGCAGCACTTTACAATGCATACATAGCGTCGGAAACCTTTACATATCCTTTCTGACGACGACGTCTGCTTCAGGTACGGAAAATTGTCGGATGGGCCGCAGAAAATCGAATTACGACTCTATCCCGCAGAGCGAAGGGCGAAGGGCGCAGAGTAAGTAAAGTCCAGGCACATCCTGTCAACGCAGGTAGGAGGATTTAGTTGGAAGAATGAAGAACAATGAAGTCTTTTTGATGAGCTGCTCGAAGTGATTGGATCCTTCTGGACCTTTTGTGGGGCTGTGTCGTAGTCAGCAAGCCGTTGGATTTCTACCGTGAGGTCGGACGTTCGATTCCTTGCTGGGCAAAACCACGGCAACCCCTCTTGGGCAAGGGGTTCAAACAAACCATAGCACGGGTTTCTGGCTGTACCGTGGCTTTGGCCAAAAATCAGTGCCAGGTGGGGGCCCACCTTGCCTCGCGGCAGAACAACGCCCACTGTTATGTACGGCGCCGCCCTGTGATCTTGTGCTGTGTCGGTGGTTGTCGTCAAAATAAAAAAAAGTGAAAAGTGAACAGGACGCGGCACACATACTGTACATCTGTACCGGAACTTTAGTTTAGTCGTCGATTTAGGATCTACGGAATAACCCACTGGGTCCTAACCGCAGTGGTTGGACCCCTGCCCGACGCGCGTTGGATGAAGATAAAAGGCTCAAAAGCAGCAACGAACTCACATGGCTGAGTTGAACGTCCGCGCCAGAGGGTGGCGTCTCAATGAATTTTTGCGGAACTCGAAGGGCTCAGTAAACCAAGAGAGTGGCAGACAGTCAACTCGACTGTTGTCGTCGGCGCAACAATAATAGCAACGCTAATCGAGTGAATTTGTGAAATCTATTTTGGACAGTCAATCGATACGGACAGGGATGTTGTTGTTGTTGACAACGTCGAGGTTGCCGCGTGGGTGGGCGGGATGCAGGTACGCACAGCTGTGCTGTTGTGCAACCGCTGTGTAGACGTAGACGGGCCGCTTTAGAAATCGCGCTACCTACTCTACCGTAAATTGCAATAAACAGGCCGATTAGGAGCGCGCGCCACAATAGGTCGATCTGTACCTATGTACGTGCAAGCAAGCGTCGGTAAATTGACCAATTTGAATTTGGCAATGCCTGCTGCTGCCGGCTAGACGCTGTGCCGTGCTCCATTTGTATCTGTCATATTGTCAGTGGAGTATATTTATAGTCCATCCAGCCCCATGACGCCCATCGGTCGACTAAACACCCCGTAAGCTACCTGCGGTCCTACTATGGGAAACAAATGGTCCAAGCAAGCCGTGCGCGGAAATTGTGTACCGAAACGGTGCACCGAAATGTAGGTACCGGTGACCATGCAAACTCAAACGAGTACCACGCACTGGTTTCAAAAGGGATGCCCGTGGGGCCAGTTATGAACAAAACCTTAGAGTGTTGTCTACCTACAGTTAAAATTTCAGGTCAATAGCTTGTCGTTTGCCCGAGTTATTCAAAATTAAAATGTGGCACTCGAAAGAAAAAACCCTGTATGTGTACGTGAGTGTCATGTGAGAGTGCGTGATAGGTAGTGTGCTTAGTGCGTGTCTTCAGTGCGTTCAACGGCTACAAAGCTCCCTATGCTGTCAGTCTACTCGTTTACCACGTGTCAACTGGAACAGCTAAATGCACTATCAGTATCTAGTATCTAGATCTCTATAATCCCAATACAGGGACGCGAGGCGTTGATCGTGCTCGAGTGGCAGTGCGTTCATCTGTCGAGCGGCATGTTGAGCTTCTTCTTGACCTTGGCCATGTCGTTGGTGAGCACCGTCAGCCAGTCCCAGAGGCGCTCCACGCTGAAGCCGTCCTCGTTGAGCCACGCCTTGCGCCGGTGTCACATTTTAGGTACCCCCTCAAAATAGATACCCCCGGGGGAAACAATTTTGGATGGATGTCAAAATAGATACCCCCCCCAGTTGTGTCATTTACAATGTACCTGGAAGAGGAAGACAAATCCCAAAGTATATTTACTTGTCACTGCTGTTGTGATGATAAGCATAATGTGGTCCAACTAAAGTATTGGAATGTGGGTTTTCTGGGTTGATGAAATATGGGTTTTCCAACTCTAGTATGGGTATGTGTTGTACGTCTGCTCGATCGTGCTTTTTTTTGTTTATTCATCGCAATCAGCACTTGTTCTCGGCCATCGCTCCTGTCGCCTTCTAATCATTCAACACATCCATGTGTGCGTCCGCAGGCACGTCACTCTGTCGATCAGCAGCACCCTGTCGTTCCCCTGCAGTTCTAGCTAAATCGCCCTCGCCTGGCGTAGCCTTGCCCTCCAGTGGCATGTACATGGTGTCGCGTCGTTCGTCAGAAGTCGCGTCGTCATCAGTAGCTGGCCGGCGTTGACGATTTCATCGTTCAGTTCTTTGATTGCTCTTTGCAGCTGCACCTTGGTCTTCACAATGCTGCCTGCCAAACCGACGTCCTTGTCAGTCGTTAACGCGTTCCTTGTCAATTGCCGTGTGTGTCTCAATTGCTCAATTGCTCTCGGTCGATGTTTTCGAGCGGCCGTCTATGAACGTTATGGTAGCTGAGGTAGCTGAGGCAGCTCAGCTTCACCATTCACCGCCTCGCTGGACTGTACAGAAGCTGGACATCATTCACCGTTCTCGGCGCTCGACCTCGGTTGGCATTCGTCTGCACTGCATTCCGATGGAAACGGAAGTCCGCGTTCACGGGCAGGTCGTTGTCGTTTACGTCAAGTCGCTGGTGATCCGACTGCCTATCCAATTAACTGGGGGGGGGGTAACTATATTGGTCTATTTGGTCAACATCAACCAAAATAGACGCCCCCTGGGGGAATCTATTTGGGGGGGAATCTATTTTATGACACCGGCCCACGCCCGTGCCCTGCGCGACTCGCTTGTCCGTTAGTCGGCGCGCCTTCCCTACACGAGTCCCACTTTGGTGCCCTATTCGCGGGCGGACTCCACTGAAATGAGGGAAACGGTCACCTCCCATGCGCGCCTTTCGAGCCCCGCTGCAGAGTTCGCCGCCCGAGCTGGCGCCGCCGCTCTGCATCGCCGCCCACTTCTTCTGCGCGCCTTGCATCTTCGTGCCTTCGGAAGACGGCGAGAGGGAGAGGTCGGGATAGAGAGAACGCGAATGAGGCATTCCCCTCGAGACTACGCAAAGGGAGTGCCGTCGAGTGTAACAACAGAGAGACGTTGTCCTAGACGGCCAAACCTGATTCTAGCAGTCAGAAAGCACCGACACAAAGGGCAGACGTGTAACGAGGTCAGGCCCAGCTGAGGTAGTGGAAGGAGGGAACTTCGAGGCGGAGGAATGGGTCTGGACCCAAAAAAGCGGGTGGGTCAGAGATGTCCAGAATGGAGATATTGTGCATAAAAAACGTTTACAACACCCAAATATGGCAAACCCAAAAACACAAGGTCGCAGTTTGTAGCATTCACAGCTGAAAAAACTACATTTGCATATGAATTCTAAAGGGAGTTGACTTGCGACGCTGGAGACCACCTCTGGCCCCGCCCTCCGAGTCACAGGTGTGATCAGCATCTCCAATCCAACGTCAAGTCGAACTGATGACGTTGCTGCACGACGAAGGCAACGTTCGACAGTACGACACGCTGTCCGCGGCGGCGGAGAGCGGCTGCGTCAAGTCAATCGAGAACACAATTGCGAGGGGAGTAAGTCGACAGTTGCTTGCGCCACCGAAAGACCAACGAACTTAGTCATCCCTGGTGCGTTGGCAGGGATATCGTACAACTAGCTCTGCGGGGGGGGGGGTTGGTGTCAGAGGGTGTAGAGGCTGGCGGCGAAGACGATGTCGCGCTTGATGTCGGCGCTGACCGTCTCCATCTTCTGCTGCAGCGAGGGGTCACCCACGATGCGGGCGGCGTTGCGGACGTTGCGGCAGATCTCGTCGAGTCGCTGGATGCAGCGCACGATGAGGCCCTCTTGCGCGTCCGTCAGCGCCGTCAGCTGCGCAAACGCCACTCCGTCGGCCCATTGGTGCACCACCTAGGCCAGGCCGCGCGTGCGCGTGCGCGTCTGTGCGTGTCGACGACCCATCAAGGACCACCTCTATGAGGTCGAAGCGCAGCTGGTCGGCGACGTCCTCGCCTCGGACGCCGGCTGCGCGCTGGGCGGCGTCGACGCGCTCGGCGACGGCCAGCGTCCGCCGGCGGAGCTCGACGAGCCGCGTCGGCAGCGGCGCTTGCGCGTCCGCGCGGCCGCGGTGCTGGCACGTCGTCGCCGACAGCACGGCCGCCACCTCAGAGCCGCTCCACTCCGTCAGCAGACCTGCACACCACGACACCACCATCACATGCAAATTTGTTGCTGGGGGAACCCAACTTCGAACGGGCCATTTCGAATGGGGACTGGGGAGAGAGGGCCATAGGAGAGAGGTACGCGCACGGGGAGTAGTGCACGCGCTAGGGCGCACCTTCGAGCATCAGTTCCGTAATGAGGAGCTCCTGCTGTTGGACCTCGCACGCGACGCGGCCCTTCATCTGCAGAAGGTTGCTCGAGTCGACGTAGCCCAGTCGACGCAGCACCTCAACGACAAATAAAACTCTGCTCACGAATGCAGTACCATTTACTCAGTCTCGAGCATGATCAGATCGGAGGCTCTCAAGTAGAGAGGGTTTTGAAAAAAAAAAATTTTTCATCAAAAGTCTCTTTCCGCATATACATTCGTACAAATACACCTTGTAGGGTTGGTTTCACAACCAATGTGAAATAATGCACCAAACCAAAAGCCTAAAATTTCAATGGAAATGTTGAAGACCCAATAATCCGAAGGAGAGAAGCAAAAATTAATTAAACATCGTATTGTTATTTAGTTTAAGCAATTAAGATCCGAATTGAGACCAGATCACCTCTACTCGTGCTCACCTCCAATTTGTCCCTATAGTCGGGCATCATTTGCAGGTTCTCCACGGACAAGTGATGCTCGAGGAAGGCCTTTTCGTCTCCCAGTCGGACCACCTTGCGCATTTGACTCATCTGCACGTAGAACCGTCCTGCATACAGCACACCAAGATAGCATGCGAGATGTGGGCATACGTGCTCGACGAGCATGGGGCAGTGTAAGCAGGCGAAGTGTTCGATGGAGTCTCTGACGAGGCGGTACTGGGTCAGCTCCTGCAGAAAGTCGACATCGGCCCACGAGAGCTCCTTGCAGTCGCCCAACTGCAGGCTCGGGGGCCAGCCGCTGCCGATTTCGGAATCCGACAAGTTGACCAGCTCCCGGCAGCACTGGGCAAAGTGCCGGCCTGGCGACGCCCGCCTGTCGACGAGAACCGAAACTGTCGACGACGGTGTCGACAGGCCACTCGCACCTCATGCGCGGCGTCTGTCGGAGCTTCCAGTCGTCGACGATCGCGTCGGCGCCGATCCTCAACACTTTCGACGACAGCGCCGAGAGCTGCTTAATTGAAATGCCCTCGACGACTGAGAAAGGACCGGCTGCCGACAGAGGCGTCGGCTGCTCGCCGAGCGTTCGCGGTCTTCGACAGACGTCGAGAATGTCGCGCGTCTCGGCGCCGAATGCGTCGTCGGCATCGTCGACGGATTCTTCCGTGTCGGCGACCGCTTTCGCGCTGCCGACGAGCGCCGAGAAAGTTCGACTCGACGAATCCGTCTGAAGTTCAATGCGAATTCAACCCAAATTCCATGTCCGACGAGCCAGCGTTCACCTTCAGAAGGACGCCGACACACTGTCGCCTGTCGACGGCCAGACGAAGCAGCAGTACTCGACCAGAGCAGAGAACCTTGTCCAGTCGACCGGTGCTGATACGGTGAGACGGCGATTGAGAGCGCACCCCAATATTCTGCTGGCCAACTCACTCGTACAGCCGCTTGTAAAGGCGTCTCCGTCGTCGGAACAGCTGCCGGCAGGCGTCCTGCAGGCCGCCCAGCTCGCCGTCGGTGCACGCCTTGCACGAGGCGGGTCGAGTGGTTCTGATGAGCTGGAAAATATTAATTGGCAAAATTCGACATATTAATGAAAAAAACAAATCAGTCCACCTCGTCCACTGCTGTCAGTCGCGCTCGTCGGTCCGCGACCGTGCGAAGGGCGCCGATCTCGGCGTAGCTTCTCTGAATTTCGCAGCGTCATACATAAAAAAAATATATAAAAATCCAGAAAAAATACCTGGAGCACGTCCTCGACCTTGAGCTGCTCCACGCGCAGCAGATTCAAGAGCATGCCGTAGGTGACGCGGAATCGCGACTCCAACATCGTCGGCTTGCCCTGAGCACAAGTGGCGACGGCGTGCTGGAAACCGGCGAACGCACGCACGCACGCACGCACGCACGCACGCACGCACGCACGCACGCACGCACGAGCATCATGGCATTGAGCTCGGTTGGGTCCGGCAACGTGTCGGCCTTGCAGAGGAGGATGACCGTGCCGGTCGCGTCGAGCCCTCGTCTGCCCGCCCGACCCGCCATCTGGATGTACTCGCCTGCGGGGCGCGGGGCATTTGTTCCATTTGACCCAGGGGGGGGGGCAAGCTCACCGGGCACGAGGTTCCTGAAGCCGCGTCCGTCGTGCTTGCGCATGGAGTCGAAGACGACGGTGCGGGCGGGCATGTTGACGCCCACGGCGAAGGTCTCGGTGGCGAAGAGCGCCTTGACGAGGCCCCGCTGGAACAACAGCTCCACCGTCTCTTTGAGGATGGGCAGCACGCCGCTGTGGTGCACCGCCAGCCCCCGCGAGCACAGCCGCTCCATTTGCAGCACCTGAGAAACACTGCGCAGATTCACGCATTCGTCGGCAGAGCCAGTCCACGCATCAATACGCACAGGGGGGGGGCCTTCTTCAGGTAGGAAGTCAACTCCCCTCCCACCCTACAACTTTTGAAACGCGACCTCTCTGCGTGTGCGTGCTCCTCTACAGCGCGTCGTGACAAACAAATGAAAAATATCGCTATTTCGACTTTTGACCCAAACGTGCCCGATTTCGCGCAATTTTGGTGCCATATATACCCCTATGGAGCGCAAGCAACCACTTCCCCCAGAGGGCAACTTATTCCCCCACTGTGCCTGCCTAGTCACAGGGTTGAGCACGTAAGCATGCACCTGTGGCAGTTGTCGGTCTGCGCCTTTGAGTCTTGTGAGACACTTGGAGAAGAAGCCCTTGATGGCCGCCTTCTCCTCGGCGGTCGTCAGGTCGACCTTGGTCAGCAGGCAGGCGTTCTCGTCGCAGCGTCTCCGCGAGAACGTGAACACCACCGCCGGAAGGCAGTCCTGTCGGCGCAGGTGCTCTATCAGAGTCGTGTACACGTTCCGGTCCTTGAAAAGAAAAGCAAACAATGTTGATCTCATCGATCTCTATTGCAAATCAACCCGCACGTTTCTAGGGTCCATGTGCGCGTTGGGCCGCTTCGGTCCCATCTTTGACGAGGCCTGTCGTCCTCGCTTCGCTTCGGTCGCCTTCGCATAGCTGCAAGAGGCGTTCAACTGATCGCGTGACAGAATAAACACCCGAATAAATGACCCCCCTCTTCCTTGATTGACCTGAAACGCAGCATGCATGGAACCGGATGTGGACGAGGCGCGGGGGGGGGGGTCTCTCTGCATATGTGCACCTGGGCCCGTATGCTGACAACAATTGGTACTCGAATTAAATTAGAGCGCTCTAATTCAATCGGGGTTGGCAAACGATACGCCACTTGTATCCTTCAGCACGTAAGAATTAGAGTGGTATATGGTACTTGAATTAAAATTAGAGTGAGCCTCTCGAATTAGAGTAGAGCGACGCACTTGAATTAGAGTGGCACACACGCATAAAATTAGAGTGCTCCTACCCACTCTAATGTGCTGATTGCGCTAGAATTGTTTGCACACTTGAAACACATCTTTGAAATTTGTTGGTTGTCATCATTCTATGGCTGCAAAGCGAAAGAATTTAGAGAAATAAACAAAAACTGACTGATGAGGAACTGTGCCAGCGGTTCATTTTGACCACGAGACAATCTATCTCACGGGTCACAGATGTAGAGTAATTGTTGAGTATTTTTGAGTGAGATGTTGAAGAAACATGTGCGTATGGGACAGTCCCCTCCCTCCCCCACTTCCCCTCCCCTTGGTCGAATGTAAGTGCATGTTTAGACGCATGAGCATGGTAGTTGTGAGGTGTCATTTCACAAACATCTCGACAAGCATTCACAACCACAAACAGTAGCAAGCCCAAATCACGTTCGAAAGGTGATCGATAGTCGCACATAGAAACTCGTCTCTTGCAGTCATTCAAAGGCGAAAATTGGAACAGTGGAAACGCGTTCTCGTTGCCGTCACTCCAAAGCGGTAGACGTAGACGTAGAACGCAGGCCTTGTGCTGCGGGACGGCTGCCACAGTAGCGCATGTCGTGTCGCCGCCCACCCCCAGCTGCGTCCCACACCACAACGACTCGCATCGCCCTACAACAGAGAATATTGATACACTCGATCAGGGAGGGGTTCAGTGGTTCAAATGTTGCTGGATTAGCGGTCACCGCCGAAAGGTTTCACACCCCCACCCCCCCCCCCCCCCCCCGAGCACCTGTTCCGGACATACACTGCCGGATCCAGGGGGACCCCCCCCCCCCCCGGGGGGGGGGGGGGGGGGGTGGGCAGATATAAATGGTGGAAGGCAGGCATGGTGGAAGAGGGGGGGGGGCAGCAGTAGAAGCCCTGGAAGAGGGTTCGCAGCGGGCGGATTTTTACCCGCTGATTAACGCACCATGTATAGGGAGGGGGGGAGCAAGAGCTAGTTTCGCCTAATTTTGGACAACAAACGCATAGACAAACGAAGAGAAGAGAACGAAACATTCTCGTCTGCGGCGTGTTATTGTGAGCCAAAACCCGGCCAAAACGTGAAAAACGATTGCTTCCTATCTATTAAAATTTATGCGGGACATGTAAACACCCCACCCACCCCGTCAGAAAATCTTGGAGCTGTCAGTGCAGAAATCCCACCTGCGCCGCTGGGAGGGGGGGAATACCCCTCACCTGGCAGACCCTGCCTATCCCAAAATAATTTCGCACTTAACCCCCCCCCCCTATTTCCCATAACTAAATTTTTTAGCGTAAAAGCGACACAAGTTGTGCTTTTGGTGCTGCACCAAATATGTTACGAACAAAAATCCATCCCAAAACTCGCGATTTGTACGTCAAACCACTCGGCCACACCCCTCTTCGAAAAATTGTCGATTTTACCCTCCCTCTGGCCCAATTTTTGTGGGCCCTCACTTAATTCCCCGCCCCCCCCCCCCCAACCTTTTCACAAACAAATCAAACAGGACAGCTAGCAGTACCGAGTCGTCGAGGAAGTCGTCCGTGCGGCGGCCGACGCAGTAGAGAGAGAGCAGCCTGTGCGTCGCTGTCGACGCGCCGACTGCCGGTGGTGACGACGCCGACGCAGCCGTCGAGGCCGCTGAAGTTGACGGAGTTTCCGAGTTTCTCGGCCATACGCAACTCGGCGCCATCCATGCGAGTCGGCGGCGCTCCACCAGCTTCTTCTCGCTTTTCCTACGTCGCAATAGGTTACGAAACGTCCAAAGTTCGGCAATAAAACGAGGCGCTTAAGCTTAAAATTGATGACACACCTCCCACTCAAAACCATTCTTCTGGCTCGGTGCTGCCTTTACCTCCAGTTCCGCTTGCACTCGTCCAGAGAATAGCGCCGGTCAGACGCGACGCGATTTCGACGTTGAACCGACTGACGACAGCTTCCCATGCGGGATCCAAAGAGGAACAGCCCTTGATCGCCAGTAAGTTGTCGAGAATAACCCCGCAGAGGCGTTCTGCTGCTGCACCTGCCGCTTCCGCCGCTGCTGCTCCTGTCTTTCGACGACGATTTCTCCATTTTTCAGCGCTTTCCTCGAGTCGACGACAGAAAATGAGCATGCAGAAAAATGAAATTTTCGGGCGAGTGGCGTATCGTCCTAACCCACTTTAATTAAAGTTAGAGCGCTCTAATTTTTTTGTCAGCATACGGGCCCTGAACCCAAGCGTGGATTGTCGCCACCCCTTCAGCCCGTGGTGAACATAGGTGCCACATAGCTTCATCAGGACCCCGTTACTTTAATTGTCCGTTCCAAAGAACCCCCTCTCCCCTAGTACCGTTGAACCATGTCGCTCGATCGCGCCCACCCCGGGATGAGCCATTTGCCGTGCTGGTCGACGACGAGGAATCGCTGGTCCCTGGTCCTGCCGTCGGTGCCCGTGTAGAGGAAGTGCTCGAGCGGCACCGGTCGTCTGTAGGTCGTGATCACGTTGATCTGCCGCTGCTTGATACGGCTGCAGCAGATCACGTGAGGTGAGGCGCCTCGTCGTGAGGACTCGTGCCTGCTGGCCGCCCGAGAGAAGGGAGGGAACGCTCACCCCACCCAGTCGGCGAACTCCATGGAGTTGGGCGCGGTGGCGCTGAGCATGACGATGCGCACGTGCGACGGCAGCATGATCAGCACCTCCTCCCACACGTGGCCGCGCTGCAGCACAACGCAACACACAGCGGACATGCGCACTGACGACACACGGTGGGTGGGCGGGTTTAGAGGAGACTTATGGGCCCGGACCCCTTATGAATGGGCCAATGAGCATGCCCAAAACCATGAGTCAAGGGTGTCGTCTTGACGCTCCATCGTTGTTGACGGCTCAACGATGATGCCGGTGAGTTTACCAACCCCTTGGGCAAGGGAGGAACGCTCTCATTGCCCCTGGGCGGGGTGCCCGCGGCGGCCCATTCGTGCCAGGCACCGCCCGACCAACTAGCATCACCCGCGCGTACTTCATTGTTTATACGGCCTCGTGCTGTTGTACGATGGGTTTGTTAAACATAGCAAAGCTGCGCCCAAATCGATCTCTGCGTACCTCTGGGTCGTTGACGTAGTGGACCTCGTCGAAGACGACCCACTCGAGTTCGCGCACCAGCTCTGAGCCGTTGTAGAGCATGGACCTGAGTATCTCCGTGGTGACTACGAGACAGAACGCGTCCGCGGCCAGCTGCACGTCGCCCGTGACGAGGCCCACGTCGCCGAAGAGCGCCTTGAACTCGCGGTACTTCTGGTTGGACAGCGCCTTGATGGGCGACGTGTACACGCAGCGCGTCACGTGCCGTCGACACAGCGCCGCCGCGTACTCCGCCACGGCCGTCTTGCCTTAGTACAGCCTCCATTCGACAGACCTAACGCGAGATGACCTCGACAGACAGACCTGCAGACGTGTGAGCGGCCACGAAGACGGACTCGTTCCTCTCCATGCAGAGCACCGCTTGCTGTTGGAAGGGGTCCAGCTTGAAGGGGTACTGCAAGCGGTGACGTCGACAACGCGCCTCACGTTGCGCGAATGAGCCAGTGCGCTGTGATTCATGACCTGTCTAGCCATGTTCGGCAGTAACTTCTGATAGTCGGCCACGTCCCTGGACGAGTCGAGCAGGCGCGCGTGCGAGTAGGGCGCCGCCTTCTTCGGTTGACCACTCGCAGCGGTGTCGACAGAGACCGTTGTCGTCGAGGGTCGCACCGACAGCAACTCCTGCCAACCCGCGCAAGCTCCCACCCAAGCGGCAAAGCAAAACGCCCATGGAAAACATTGACGACATTGAGTTCGTCCGACTTGTCGACAGGCTCGATCTCACTGTCGTCGATATCTCCGTCTTCTGACGACGACGAGGTGTCGGCGTCGGCGGCGATGTCGACATCGCCGTCGGCAGCGCCGCTGACGACGCCCAACAGAGCGAACATGTCGTCGTCGTCGTCGTCGTCGTTCTCGGCACCGACAGACGCCTCGTCAGCAGGTCCGTCGACAGCTGCCGACGGTGCGTTGTCGACGATACTTTCAAATCGTCCACCTCTCGGCAGCCCCAGTACGACGGTAAGAATTCGGTCTGAAAGATTTCTGGAAGCTCGGCGCGCGAGCTCCGCACGCACGCACGCGCACACACCTTTGGGAATTTTGTCAAAGTCCAACTCGACATCGGTGCCTTGATCGGCGCCCGTCTCGACCGTCTGCGCCATTTTTAGGAGTTCCGCAAACTCTGTCTCCATGCCGCCTGTTGGAATTGCATTACTTTGCACCGCCAATGTCTAACTGTCCAGCACTCAGCAGTACGCTCATTCATTCACAAGCAGTGTGCGAGTGCGACAACCGAATCGCTCCGAGTCTGCGATTGCGACGTGACCTTTAACCATACCATACGTGGACATGGGGTGAGAGGGGAAAAGCTGCGCTAGGCGTAGGCGGGGGGAGGGGGGACCACCCCCTGACGTGAAACCGTCTTACCAAACCGCACACCACAGCCGACATAAAAACATACAAATACAAGCAACAAACCTGGTAAGAACGGCAGGTTGGTGGTGGCGCCCATGAAATGCCTGCCCTCTTCGCTCACCGCGCACGGTCGACGCAGCGACATACTGTTCGTTTCAGCAGAGAATTCCCTACAAAACTCTCGTGATCGTGAACGATCAATAAAATATAAAAGTTCAAGAACAAAGCAAAATTGTTGCTCGTGTATGAATAGTCCTGCGTGTCAGGGGCCAATCAATTGCGAGAAGTAGTCTCATACCTCGGTCAGATTATATATACCCAGAGGTCAGATTATAAAAACCTACTGTTAGGTAATCTGACCTCGGTCTCGCCCACGCACAGTCACATGCACAGACTACTCGCTCTCGGAGGGTTGTTCAACTCAGCTGTTTCTGACTACCTGACAGTACGTAGCATTGAGCTACATGGCGACTCTGTCCTCCCCCCCATACACAATAATTGGCCATATTTAAATTTAAAATAGTGATGCAGATTTGTAAGCGATGATATGGTGTAGTCAGACGTGAGTTGTCGCCCCCTCTTTCCGTGATGGCACTTGTGTGTCTCCACTGCGCTGTACTGTGTTGTTGCACTGTGGGTGTCGCGTTACCGAAAATAAATAAATAAAAATAAAATAAAAAAATAAAAATAAAATACCAACGTGGCCGCACCGCAGACGCAAGTAATATTGTGTACAAGCAAAAATCAAATTTTCAAAAAAATACCTAATAACTTCTTTATACGTCGTGACACGCCCAGTGTCCAGGTCGACCTTATCCGGCCGGATATCGTAGACGTTCTCGGTGGGCCGCCACTCCCACAGTTGGGCGGTGTCGATCGCAGGCCGCTGGATTTCACTGAATTCAAGTTGTTCAAAATTCAATTTACTAAAATAATGAATAACACACTCGAAATCGGGTAAAATCGAGGGGTCCGCGAGTTCGTCAAGAAGTTCCTGTGCTGCGTCCGAGGCGATTTCGTGCAGAACATTCGCTTTATCCTCAATTGTAACTCTCGTTTCCATCGGCTTAGGGAAACCTAAGCTCAGTGAACCAGTGAACCAGTGAACCAGTGAACCGAGAGAAACACACCATAATATTTTAAATGCGTTGACGCTCAGTGCTTAACCGTAAAATACTAACAACGCGATCACACACAATAGGCTTAGGCTAATAGGCTTAGACTCAGGATTTAGGTTCGGGTTCATGCGAGCGTGCCCGTGTGCGCGTGCCTGTGCGCGTGCACGAGCGTGCTTGAGGATTGCCTTAGGCTTAGGCTTTTGCTTAGGCTTAGGCTTCAGGCTTGTGCAAGCGCGCACATGTCCACATGCCTGCGTGCCCGCGCGCATGCGTGCGCGCCTGAGCGCGTGCACGTGCGTGCGCGCTTGTGCGTTTGTGCGAGCGTGCGCGCGTGTGAGCGTGCGGGCGGGGGTGTCCTTGTGTATCTGTGCAGTGTGTGCCTGCGCGCGTGCGTGCATGTGCTTGTGTGCGCGCCGCGCGTGCGTGCGTGCGTGCGAGGATGCGTGTGTGCCTGCAGAGAGCACGTGCGTGCACGCCCATGCGCGCGTGCATGTTAGGTGTGCAGGCATGTGGACATGCGCGCGCTCGCACAAGCCTGAAGCCTACGCAAAAGCCTAAGCTTAAGCTTAAGCGTAAGCCTAAGAAATAAAATAAAATACAACTATAGGATTACTTAGATTAACCTATTGTAAAAATTGTGGCGTGTGACGCGTTGTTTTAGTATTTAACGGTTGAGCAACGAGAGTCAACGCATTTAAAATATTATGGTGCGTTTCTCTCGGTTCACTGGTTCACTGGTTCACTGAGCTTAGGTTTCCCTCGGCTTAGGGTAAAGCAAGCAGGCAAGCAGGCATGCAGGCAGGTAAAGGAAGCAGGCAAGTTGCAAGCAAATTTCTCCGTAAATACCTTAGAGCGATCTTCGCATTTATCGAGTCAGATTACGGTAATCAACTTTTTCAAATTGCAAATGTTAAGCTAACGTTCTCTGTAGTGTACGAGTTGTTACCTGACAGACAGGATGGCACTGGCAGAGTTCCGGAATGCCACCAACAGCGATTCACTGCTTTCTGCAGCTGCTCTGCTCAGCACGTCTCGCACATACACGCCGCATGGCGTGGCATTTCGCGCCACAAGCGCACTTATTGCAGCACAATACTAGTGCAGCACTGTAGTGTAATGCAGACTGAGAAGTGATCAAAGCAACCGAGACCTCAATCAACGCCAAGTAGCGGAACAGCACGACCGGAAGGCGCCAAAGCAATCGAGATTCCGCGTTCAACTACCTACGGGCTAGTGAAACAGGACGACTTGAGCAAATCGAAATCAAAGCAATCGAGATTTTTCCGTGTACCCTGCCAAGGGAATAGAGGAACGGACTCGTAACGGAATGGGGAAACAGCCGAGAGAAGGGTAACAAATTGACAGGGGCGGATCCCTACACTCCGAACTGGCTGAAGAAGTGGGCTCTGTGTCTGTCGGTCATCAGCTCCTGTGCTTCTGCCGACAACTTCAGCAACGCCGTACCGAAGCAGGGAGAGTAGCGAGGGATGATACACGTGGAACGGATCAGTCACACTATTTAAGGGGTGTTGCGTTGGCTGGAAGGTGGGGTGCGTTAGGGCAAAATAAGACCGTGGGAATGGATACTACAGATACCTAGCAAAATGTAAAATGTAAATATCAGTTCAACAGTTCTCGTGGGGGCCTCAACAGTAGTCTACTGCAAAAGGTCTACGCGAAACTGCACCACTCTACCGTTACGCTACTGCAGCGGAGGTCCGCCTACAGCACGGCGTCTGAGCTCAAGCGGCGGTCGCAGGTCCTTTCCTTTCGGGACGCACGGACGAGGGTCGGAGTGATTCGCCAGCCGCGACACCTACGCTAGAGAGGAGAGTGCCGCCGCGACGCGGTCGGCACTGGTGACGCACTTAGGCAGAGCGAACCTAAGCCCCCTTACGTAACTGTGTGCGCGCGTGTGTACGAATACAGTGTGGATACTACAATGGGTGGGAGACGCCTGTATTTCCTGGCCGTGCACGGAGGCACGGCAGGCGCCACCGACACCGAGCAGGCGTCACTGGCGCAAGACGACTGGACGAAACTCGGCGAAAAGCACGGCGGGAAACGAAACACTACGAAAACACACGAATCGACTGCACTCCGAATGAAGGCTTCTCTCGGACGGCGGCTGGCTTGAGCGGCGAGGCAGGCGAGCGGGAGGGGCGGGGCAGGCGTGGGCGTCGCTGATTGGCTCCTTGACCAGACCGGCTGTCTTGACTGGGTGACCTAAGGCTGAGCGACGAAGCGGCGCGCACAGCGCCAACGCAGACGAGCGCAGCTGCGGCATACGGGTGCGTTCATTTGCGTTCGAGTGAACTTCGCGTATTGCATGGTCTTTCTCCGGCATGCTGCGCATGCAGAAGAGTCGCGGCACTTGCAAGAACCATCCACCAGAGCAGGGTCCTTGCCACACACTCGACCGGGCGCTCGCCCCCAAGGTCGGGGGAGGCTCGCCGCACACCACGCACGCACCTACGAACACACACACGAACACGCACGCACACACTCACTTGCCGACCGCTGCCGCTGCGTTCGCTCGCGCTACCTTGGTCTTTCTCCAGACAAGCCTTGCCGGTGGTCTTTCTCCAGACGAGCCTTGCCTGCCGGTGGTCGTCCTCGCCTCAGATGTTCTCCTACCCGCTTTTACCAGTTTCGTATCGCGCCGACTTTAGGTATATTTTTTTTGTTGCGCTTTGTTTGCGTCTGCTCCGCTCCCAGCCACCGCTCCAATAGACCTGCGGTCCTGCTTCAACCACGGGCGCGCATGTGCGCAACACGAACGAAAACGCGCAGCCGGGAACGGGCATGCGGAGACAGTGCGATACAATCGAGGCAGGCCCTTGTACTCGGCCTAGGTCGCCTGCACGCCTAGGTGAGAGAGAGATGGGGGGGGGGGCACGCGGCACGGGCGGGGCGCCCAACCACGAGGCGCGCAGCCTGAGCAGGGAGAAACGTGAACCGGTGAGTGAACGAGGCAGTGTGAGAAAACGGCGAGCCAACGTGGCAATGTACGGGCAAGTCCACTGGTGAAGGCACAGGACCGGACGGACCCGTACGACGAGTCAAAACCGAGATTCAACTGTTGAGGGCGAGATCGGGGGAGGGGGTGGGGCAGCAGGGCGACTGACACGCACGCGCAGTGGGGCGGGGGCGGTCAGCGCTGGCCGTCGCCGGGGGCGTCCTCGCCCAGCAGGGAGCGCTCCTCGCTGTCGCGCATGACGACGTTGCGGTGGGCGGCGTCGGTCGGCGCCTCGAAGTTGGGGTGGATGCCGCCGTAGGCGGCGTGCGCCGCCAGGCACTCTTCCGTGCCGGGTGCGTGCTCGCACAGCGGCTGAGGTGAGGGGGCGGCGGCGTCGCCGCCGATGCGCTGCATCTGCGCCGTGAGCGCGTCCGTTTCGACGGCGCCCAGGCGCCTTCCGAACGCGTCGAGTCGTAGCTCCACTGAGTGCTGTGCGCGCGTCATCAGGGCCAGCAACTCGCTGACTTTCTTGTCGAGACTGGCCGTGCTCTGGTCGTTGTTGGAGGGCGGCGCCGAGGAGGTCGACGGGGGGCGCGTAGTGCGCCGCTTGTGGCCGTGCCGGCTGCCGAGCTTCAAGGTCGGGCGCCGTCGCGTCGGCGGCGTGCGGGTGGCGCGGCGCGCGCTACGACTTCCGTGTGGGGCCGCCGAAGTCGGCGACGGCGGCGAGGCGCTCTCGTCGTCGGGCTCGCCGCTGCAGTTGCTGGGGGCGGGGGCGGCGGCTGCGGCCGCTGCCGTCTCGCTGTCGTCGGGGCGCTGGGCGGCGCGGCGGTCGGAGTGGCTGTCGCGCGTCGAGCGGGCCGTGGCCCTGCCCTCCCCGGGCGCTCGCGAGTTGTCGGACTCGAGGCGGCGGCTGCTGGGCGTCGGCATGTGGCGCCGGTCCGTCGGCGAATACCGGTGGCGTTTTCTCGGATGGTCCGGCCGGCGGCCGTGCCCGCGCTCGGGGTCGTAGCGGCTGCGGTGGCCGCCGCGCCAGCTGCGCCCGCGGCTCGGCGCGTGCGCGAAGCGGTTGTCGTAGTCGTGCGCGCGGTCGTAGCCCGCGCCCTGCAGCAGCAGCGCCTCCATCCGGTCGGGCGGCGCGTTCATCTGCCAGTCGCGCTCTAGCGTGCGGCGCGTCGCCGCGGCGTGCGCCTGACCGGCAGCAGCGACGACGGAGCGTCCAGTCGGATCATCGAGTTGGGCGAGCACGTGTCGGCTGTCGGCGAGATGGCGCTGCGCCTTTCGGACCTCTAAGAGCTGGTGACAAGTGTCGGACTGGTGTGAATAGATGTGGCGGCCTGTCGACGACAGGCAAAATGAACAAAAGCGGCCCCGGCCGCCTCCACCGCCGCGGAAGGGCAGCATTGGCGTCTTGTCTTGGTAGCTAACGCACGAACGGCCCGGCTGAGCCCACTGGGAAAAAGTGATGCGCGTCGGCGTCGGCTCCCTGCTACCGTGTCCCAGCGCTCCCACTACGTTATCCTTGACGTTCAGGGGTGGCGTCCTGCTGATACTGTTCTGTTCGAGTTGGGTTCCGACTACGATCGAGTTAATGCTAGCCGTGGGCGGCTTGTTGCGGCGGCGCGCTGTGTCGGCGTCGCCCTCGTCAACCTCGTCGGGTACGATTCGCAGTCGTGTTGGATTGACTTCCATCGTCTGTTTGGCCCCCGGGCCCGTGCGCTGGATTTGCACGTGGTTGCGATCGCCGATTCCAACGATGGTGTACGGTCCACTGAACTGGGTGTCCAGCTTGCCTTTCCTTTCCGGATTTTGCACGTACACGTTGTCGCCGATTCTCAGTGGAATCGGGCGTGCTTTACGGTCCGATTGGGTTCTATTGCGTTCTTGGCATCTCGTGGCACTGTCGCGGGCCAACTCCCAGATCTTGGCGATTTCATTGGGGAGTCGGTCGATCCACTGGTCCATGTCGAAAGTGTACGGGGACGGCACCTTGTGCAATACTGAGTCGGAGGGTGGATTCGTTTTCCTGCCGAACATCGCTTCGTACGGGGTGACGCCAGTTGCTGCGTTGTGTGTCGCATTGTACGCGCACACTGCTGTGGGTAGTAGTTCGTCCCATGGCAGCTTTAGATCTTCGTGTGCCTTGGCCAAAATGTCTAACAGTGTGCGGTTCGCCCGCTCGACGAGTCCGTTTGACTGTTGGTGCGCGACGGACGCGCGGGAGTGTTCGATACCGTAGCTACTGCACATATTAGCGAATAGCGCGGACGTGAACTGTACCCCTTGATCAGTTATGACTGCTTTTGGCACTCCAAAGTGCGGAAACAGTTGGTTCGCCAGCACCTTGGCCGTGGTCTCGGCCTTCTCGTCCTGCAGCGGGTAAGCGAACAAATATTTGGACAGGTAGTCTTGTACTACCAACAGTTTAGATACGCCGTCGGTCGCTGGTGGCAATGTCAAGATGTCGGCGCCGATGCAATCCATGGGTTTCACTGGTAGGGGGATCGGCGTGTACGGCATTTGCGGGGTGCGTCCTAACCCGTGCCGCTTTAGGCAGGTGGGGCAGCGTCTGTGGTATTCGAAGCAGTCGGTCGGCAGGCCCGGCCAAAAGAATTTCTCGGCCACTGCCTTCTGCAATGGGACGTGTCCCATGTGCGCGCCGACTGGTGGCCGATGGAAATCGCGCAGAATTTGTTTGCGCGCCGCCTCTGGTGCGTACAGTCGAAATTCGTGCTTGGTTGGCTGATAGTATAGCAGGTCATCCAAGACGGCGTATGTTTGCTTCCAGTGTTGGTGTTTGGGCTCGGTGCTGTCGAGCAGGCGGCGCACGTATCGACAAAACTCGTCCTGGTCTTGCTGTCGTTTGTACTCCACCAGCGCGTGTTGCTCGGAGGCCGAGTGCGGGGAGACGGTGGGCATCCCGTCGTCTGCCGCCGGTGGTGCGTCGTCCGCCGCGGGCTTGGTCTGCGCCGGAAGAGCTGCTGGTCCAAGCTCGGCTTGGTCGTCTTCGTACGGTGCCTCTGCCTGCGCGTCGTCCGACTCCGCTTCGCGCGTTCGTCGACGCGCTTGTGCCCGCGTGACGACGGCGGACAGTCGCAGCGAGAACTCCTCTGCGTGCAGAGGTTCGTCGCCTGCGTTTGGTACTTCGCCAAATTCGCTGTATTGTCGGCTGAGGGCGTCTGCTGCTGCGTTCAGGCTTCCTGGGCGGTGGATGATGGAGACGTCGTACTTGGAGATCTCCAGCGCCCACCGATAGAGCCGGCCTTTGGGTTCTGAATTGGTCAACAGGGACGTCAAGGCCTTGTGGTCCGTGATCACGTAAATTTTGCCGCCCCATACGTAGGGGTCGAATTTCTTTAGCGCCGATACCAATGCTAGGCCCTCCAACTCTGCGATTGGATAATTGCCTTCATGTTTGTTCAAATTGGCGCTATAGTACGCGACTGGGCGGAGCAACTTTTCTTCCTGCTCCTGGCATAGAATGCCTCCTATGCCGTACTTGCATGCGTCCGTGAAGATGTACCAAGGCTTGTTCAGGTCTGGGAAGGCGAGGACGGGCGGCTCCATGAGCTTCGCCTTCGTCGTCTCGAACGCCTCCTGCTGTGCCGGGCCCCACACGAACTGCGACTTCGTTCCCATGATGTCTGTGATTGGCTGGGTGATTGCCGCGAAGTTGCGTATGAATTTACGGAACCAGCAGCATAATCCGTAGAAAGAGCGTGCTTCCGTTTTAGACTGAGGGACTGGAAATTCGGCGACGGCTGTCAGTGTTTTTGGGTCGGCTGCGACGCCTTCGGACGAAATGACGTGCCCGAGAAAGTCCATGGACGGCTGGAGCAGGCTGCATTTCTCCGGTTTGAGCTTCAGTTTGGCGTCTATGAGGATTTTAAATATTTTCTCGAGCTTGGCCAGGTGCTCTTCGAACGTTGGCCTGGCGCAGCCAGTGTCCGGTCGAGGTAGACGAAGACGGTGCGTCGAGCAGGGCTCGAGCACGCGGTTCACAATGCGCTGGAACAATGAGCCGGACGTCTGAGGCCCATCGGCAGTCAGGCATCGGAAGGCGCCGAATTCCTGTTGAAGGTAGTGTATTTGCGGTCGTCTTGGTGTACGACGAGTCGTGATAGCCCATGCGTAGGTCCATCGTGGAGAAGAACCGGTTGGGCCTGGCGACGCCTTCCTGGGTCGTGTGGCCAATCGTGTCCGAGATGGTCTGGATCGCGGCAATGGGTACCTGCAGTCGACCACCTTCTTGTTCAGCTCTCGGTAATCGAAGCAGAGGCGCAACGAGCCGTCCTTCTTCCTCACCGCCACGATGGCGCTGGCGTATCTGGACGGTGGGGCCGCTTCGATTATGCCGAGTCGCTTCAACTCGTCCAGGTTTTTCTTGATTTCTTCCCGGTCGTGCAGCTCCACTTGAGCTGCAGTACGACTGGCTCGTTGTCCTTCAGTTG